>JAMBLF010001243.1:0-117873 GCA_030578115.1 Leucoptera coffeella
GACAGTCGTCACAAATATGACTAAATATGTTTTATATTTACATCTAACAACTTATTGCTTATTACAAAAGATTCTTCGTATCTATCTGTTCTGTCCACCACTTTGATACCATACCATACCATTGAAAAGTAAGCTTTGAGGATAACCTTCATGTCTCTAGAATACTAAATGTAGCAGGGAATCTGAGTCAACAGAATCTCGACACATGCATAGACTTACTCGTACCTAAATGCACAACAAAAGAAGCAATGATATCTAAATAACTAGACAACATATGATAAAGTGTAATTTACTAGTTGTTCTTTAAAAAAGTAATGGCCTGTTGGTTGTAAATGGTAATTATAATGTTTAAGACTGAACGTGACTGGTCTCTTAAATAATTATTCATATGTGGCGACCTCTAGAGCGCCACACACACAGAGAAACCTAAGTAAACCTAGGTTGCAATTAGTTAAACATAATTACCACAGATGACGCCGCCAAGAATATAAAATAATAATTGCACACAAATCAATTCCTAGAACGCGCAAGTGAAATATTTATCGGAAACAAGATATATACAAATTTCTAACTCAGGCCATTAGCCTGGACGACCACCTGCCCAGGTAGGAAGCTTCCTCTTTTCATGTAGGACACTGTAGATCCTACAATTGGTGACCCCGACGTGATGCAACCCGACGTGATGATGCAACCCAACGTGATGATGCAACCCAACGTGATCAAAAACCGATGTGCTGGTAAAACCGTCTGAAGATATACCTCACGTGATGAACAGACACAATGTGATACAAATAAACATATATTGAAGTCAAAAACGAGGAATAGTTGCGAGATACTAGGAGCAATGAATGCAGAAATACGCTACCTGTTCCTAATCTCTCAGGTAATATGAGTCGACCCACTGACCGCCTGGTGAATTGCTGATTCAGTGACAACAGCCGAGCAATGACGACAATAACAAATGACGCGAAAAACCTTATAAGAAGGGGAGTACTGTGGCGACCTCTAGAGCGCCACACACACAGAGAAACCTAAGTAAACCAAGGTTGCAATTAGTTAAACATAATTACCACAGATGACGCCGCCAAGAATATAAAATAATAATTGCACACAAATCAATTCCTAGAACGCGCAAGTGAAATATTTATCGGAAACAAGATATATACAAATTTCTAACTCAGGCCATTAGCCTGGACGACCACCTGCCCAGGTAGGAAGCTTCCTCTTTTCATGTAGGACACTGTGGATCCTACACATACAATAGGTAATAAAATAACCAAAAATAATTGTATTTATTTTTAACAAGAGAGATATTGTTTTTCTGTTTTATTGTCATATTTATATTTTGTAGTGTATTATTCATTCCTGTCTTAGTTATCTGAGTCTAATCTTAGACAGCGCAGAGTGTCTTATTCAAAAATAGCTGCATCTAAGTAATAAAATATGGCCGTTACATCATTGGCATTAGCTGGAACTATCGTCAAGGGACGGGCGATAAATTTTCCACGGATAATCTCCCACTAGCCAGAGAGGCGAATTATCTAGAGTGTTACTGGATGACGCTACGGACACAGCCATATGCTGAGACACAACATTGAATATTTCACTCAATTCATCACGTAAATTCCTAAATATTACAAAACTTTCTTGTTGCTTTTTAGATACAAATATTAATTAAATATTTTTATTATTCATTAGTTTTATGGTCATTCTCATGCATATATAAATAGTACATCTTTGAAGAAAACTTTGATTTTAAAAGTCAAGGAATCGTACCCTTGTTACACCTATATTGCATTATCCGTTGTATGTGCTTATTAGTTTTTTCACTTATAAGATGAAAACAATTTGTTTTCTATTAAAATATCCATACTATTTTAAATTACTTTATAATAAATATATACATAGTAAGTTATGTACTTCTATTCTTATTTACCCCGTTCACACAAACAATAAATATAGCCCGTTTTCAATATCCATTCGCACTGAGCATAGACAGTTAGCCGGCAACGGTTATGGCTAACATCCATACATCCGGGACAATGACAGTCCACGCCGGAAGTGGTCGGCGGCACTGGCACTTCCGCTAGTCGTAACGGCGTCCATTAGGCCCATTTATCACAACACGTCCAAGTATATTGAAAGAAAATCAATTTATTAGAGCATTTTCTATAAGTTAACAAACATACACATCACGCCTGATTCCCTGTAGAGGGGTAGGCAGAGACTACGGATCCCCATTTGTCCCGATCCTGACAGACCACTTTCGCTTCATTGACATTCATACATCTTCTCATACACTCTCGGCGTTTATAGGTACACCTTACGTCATTATTTTTCAATATAGCGTCTATCTGACTGTTATATGTCTTATTAGGCTGGCCCCTATGTAACCGCCCTTCCACTTCACTCATATATATATATATATATATATATATATTCCTTTTTTCTGTAAGTTAAATCTAGAGATATTGAAAAAAGGGTGAAGTTAGAAGTACCTATAACCAACGAGTATATAAGTGAATGTGGTTTATGTTATGTGATGTTTATGTACATATATAATATGCAATGCATAGATAAAGTAAACTTCTTATTCTAAGTATTATCCTCTTGTAATTCATTCGTATCGTAGTAGAAAATTCATTCGTAGCATAGCCGAATTTCACAATATGGTTTTGAAAGTAATAAAAGTTGATCTTTTTAAATTATAATCGATGTTTAAGAAGTTAAAGTTAACAAAAACCGTCAATTTAATAAAAAGGAACGTGCTTTAGTAAGACTAAAAAATATATCTATAATATATCTAAATCAAGAATCACAATAATGAAAGGTATACGTGTAGTTTGCCACATAAAGGATGGTGATTGGTGCAATGAGTCACCGCTTCGGTATGCGTGGGCGCAGGTAGAAAAGGGGTGTTATTTTCAAGAACATATGACTCTATGTTGCAGGTTTCATAGTATCCTAATTTTTTTTTCGGTTAACTTAACATGTAATAACCATCTTATGTACTTAACAGAAAAATATTTACCAGAAAAACACAATAATGTTTGAGGGTTCGGAAAAGCTAATTTTAAGATAGAATAGAAAAATAAAATAGGTATTGAATGAGTTTGTGATTTTGAAAACTCTATTTTCAGATATTTAAAAAGCTCAAAATGATATTAATAGAAGGGTGAAGTATGATCCTGGATAAGATTTATAGCGGCCGAATGTGCTTGTAAGGAAAGACGGTCAAATGGGTTTTTGAATATAGGAGGAAAGATTCCTTTGCATTCCTGTGATAGTCTGAGATGTAAAGAAAATGGAATCCATCGTTGTTCTAAAAAGCTACAAGTTACTAACACCCCGAAAGGGATTAAAAGGCTGAATTTTTTGTATGCCTCTATTTAGGAATAGGCATGATGTGTATGTGTGTAATGTGAGCTATACTAGGGGTAAAGAAAGTCCCAATAAAACTTATTTAAAAGGTTTATTTACGATACTTATTAACAACATAATATTTACAATACATACAGAGTCATTAATACTTATTTACAATTATACTTAACATACTATTTACAATATTTACAGATTCAGTCTTATGATCTTCGTCTCAACACTATTCACAAGGCACGTGTATTGCAGTCCAAGGTATCTATGTGTCGTGTGCGCCCTTCAGTCGTCCAAGAAGGGGATCTTGGGCCCGTGGCGGCTCCACTGGGGCGTCTCCGGGACGAAGCACTTCCTCAGCTGCTTGAGCACGACGCTGCTGCCGGGCTGTCGGGGGTCCCGCTTCACCAGCAAGTAGCTGCCTTCCCGCACGGCGACGTCCGCCTTGGGCAGGCGCACCGTGTACTTGCGCGAGGGGTCGAAGGTGGACTGCACCTCGAACACCCTCCAGTGGGTCTGCTCGGTGACCAGCGCCACGTCCAGGGGGCCTCCGTGCTTCTTCAGCTCGTGGGCAAGCATGGCTTCTGCGGCGGATCCGGTGCGAGACATCTCACGGCTTGTGGGTAACAGGTAAAGGCTGTATAGTAGAGTGCGCAAGGCTCAAGCAACAAGTGTCGCCTCATTCCAGAATAGGCCTATATTTATACACAGGCATGTTTACCTGACGGAAGGTGGCAGCGATTGAAGTTCGTAGCCTCAACGTGCCCACGCGCACGTAGGCACCGCCCTACCTGACTTTGGCATAACGGTACATTGCGCCCAAACTGAAATATTAACGCCTTAGCTTCTCTTTCTCTAGTAATTTGGATTTATGAATAATGTTTATATGCGTATCTATAAATCAGATGTGTATCAATATACAAATTCATTGTAGGCGAGATTGAAAATTTACGACAAGTTGCTTGATGCTACTAACTTCAAGTCTCTTAGTTATCATTAATGTTATACCAGGGTGAAAATCACCTAGACCGCTAATTTAGGTCCTAGATCAGCTAGTTATTCGTATTTTATAAGGTATTAACGAGCTATGTATATATTTTTACAAAGAATCGATCGCACTACAAAATGATGACCTATATTACGTTTCGATCAAATTTCGTAGCATAACTTATTTAAACCATTTGCTAATTAAAGAAAAAGGTTATATTCTAAATGGTTCTTGAAAACAACATCTTTTTTCTACCTGCGCCCCCGCATACCGAACCGGTGACTCATTGCACTTCTTCTTTATGTGGCAAACTGCACGTATACCTTTTTGTTGTAGGAATTGTATATTTTTAGTATTACCAAGACTTTTATTTTATTAGATTAGTGGTTTTAGTTAACTGAAACTTCTTAACGCATTTCCACTTATTACAGCAAATATATTCACTATGTTTAACTTTCTAATCAAAATTTTTAAATGTGGCTATACTACGATTTTTTACGATATTACAAGAGGATACTAATACTTGAAATAAAAAGTTTACTTTATCTATATATATATATTCATAAGCGATAAATGGGTCCCATGACAGATACCACCTGAATAGAATGCAAACTAGCTGTAATTCTTCTCGGCTGTTGTTACGGGACTAGGTACAATGAATTTATACAGAATATACATTATATAATGTTAGCTATGCTGTTCCTACAATTATGTTATTTACGAGTATGTTACATAGATAGAGTATGTTGCATGGTAATTAAATAGTAAGAACATAATCTCCTTCTAAAATGAATGTTATATGAATAAAACTAACGTAGCTCTTCAGTTGCTACGATTTTTATTAGCAACTGTAGACTGCCTGACTGCAACTGTAGCAACTGAGAATAATATTACACCTTAAAGTTCAAAGTTGTAAGAATTATTAATTTTCATAATTAATGAAATTTAAAATGACATTGAAAAATCATTTAACTCTTTCTTAACTAAAACAAAAATTGTATTTGCTCACTACCCACCGTCGACTACCTGCGCACTTGCATGACCCTTTGGGAAGGATACCAAGGCTTTGAAATGCACATTTTGTTATGATTTAGCAATTTTGACAAGGATAACATTTATGCCTACCATAAGTTAAATTAATATATCCATTTCTTCAATAAGCAAATGGTTTTAACAAGTTATACTACGAGTTTTGAAATATGCGTAATATTTTGCTATACGATCGATTCCTGGATACAATACATATATCAATAACTTAATTTTCAGCCCAGATAACTTTAGTAATTACTAAGAGACTGTAAATTATTAGCATTAAGCAACTTGTAGTAAATTTTCAATTTCTAAATGAAATGAAAAAGAAGCTATGGCGCTGATATTTCAGTTTGGGCGCTATGTACCGTTAGGCCAAAGTCAGGTGGGGCAGTGCCTACGTGCGCGTGGGCACGTTGAGGCTACGAACCACTATCGCTGTCACCCTCCGTCAGGTAAACATGCCTTTGTATAAATATAGACATATTTTGGACTGAGGCGACACTTGTTGCTTGAGCCTAGATATGATATGATATGAGCTGGTATAGGACTTAAATTAGCGATCTAGCTGATTTTCACCTCGGTATAACATTAAAGTATTACTAAGAGACTTGAAGTTATTAGCATCAAGCAACTTGTCTTAAATTTTCAATATCATTACCATCTAACACTTATTTTAATGTTGGTAAGAATCTGTCTATTGATAAATTGAAATTGTTCATAGATACACATCTGATTAATATATACACATATAAACATTATTCATAAATCCAAATTACTAGAGAAAGAGAAGCTAAGGCATTAATATTTCAGTTTAGGCGCAGGGTACCGTTATGCCGAAGTGAGTTAGGGCGGTGCCTACGTGCGCGTGGGCACGTTGAGGCTACGAGCCACAATCGCTGCCACCCTCCGTCAGGTAAACATGCCTGTGTATAAATATAGACATATTCTGGACTGGGGCGACACTTGTTGCTTGAGCCTTGCGCACTCTACTATACAGCCTTTACCTGTTACCCACAAGCCGTGAGATGTCTCGCACCGGATCCGCCGCAGAAGCCATGCTTGCCCACGAGCTGAAGAAGCACGGAGGCCCCCTGGACGTGGCGCTGGTCACCGAGCAGACCCACTGGAGGGTGTTCGAGGTGCAGTCCACCTTCGACCCCTCGCGCAAGTACACGGTGCGCCTGCCCAAGGCGGACGTCGCCGTGCGGGAAGGCAGCTACTTGCTGGTGAAGCGGGACCCCCGACAGCCCGGCAGCAGCGTCGTGCTCAAGCAGCTGAGGAAGTGCTTCGTCCCGGAGACGCCCCAGTGGAGCCGCCACGGGCCCAAGATCCCCTTCTTGGACGACTGAAGGGCGCTGCACAGGACACACAGCTACCTTGGACTGCAATACACGTGCCTTGTGAATAGTGTTGAGACGAAGATCATAAGACTGAATCTGTATATTGTAAATATTAAGTTAAGAATAATTGTAAAAAAGTTGTATGAATATGTAAATAAACGTTTTAAATAACTTTTATTTAGCCTTTTAAATTTACTCACTATAAATACATACATACACACCTTGTCTATTCCAGAACAGAGGGTCACATACAAACTTTACATCTTATAATCTCTTTCAAGATGTTAATAAATTTTAACTTGGAATAGTCATTGGAAATATTAATTACAGGCTCGTAAGTGGTCTTTTATGAACAACGACGCATTTTCATTCTCTTTACATCGCAGTCTAACATGGGAAAACAGGGGAATCTTTCTAATTTACCTAAAAACCCATTTTAACTCATTACCGTACATTCACATTCAGTTGCCATAAATCTTATGACAATTACTCCTAAGATTTCTGCCTCACACTACACCCTTCATGCATATCGTTGATTTTCTATTAATATCATCCTCACAAATTTCATTTCATGTGTATAGTACTTCCAAAAACAATACAAAAAAACAAATACTCTATTACCGCTTTTAGATTTTCCTATTCTTTCTTAAAATTAGTTTTCCAAATCCTCAAACATCTTTATTTGTGTACTTCTATCAAGTTACTTTATTCGGTCAATATTAAATCTAAAATTACTTTAGATGTTAGTCAACTTAAAATAGGTTAATGTTTTAACAAAGTAAAATAGGTTCTTGAAAACATCACCCTTTTTCTACCTGCGCCCGCGCATACCGAAGTGATGACTCATTGCACTAATCACCTTTTATTACCTAATTTCTATAAGGCGTTAGTTTTTATGATTACCTAGCTTTTTATTAGTTATATTGACGTCTTTTCTAGACCTTTTAAACAAGAAAGCGAATAGAATATCTAAATATCAATATCCATTCATTTGTAAAATTCTTTAAATTTCTATGCTACGAATTACAATAAGATAATAACAGCGCTTGAAAAGAGAGTATTCTTTATGAAATCGAATTTCTAACTCATTTATATACAAGTTCCAAAGTAATTTAAATATGTCATAGTTAAGTTTTTCAAGGTAAACGTGTATTTTTCCTTTGGTGCAATGCACCGTTATGACAATTCCACCTTTGTTTAAATCTATTGTGTTTTTAGGGCGCTCGTGGACATACCAATACAATGAAGCACTGTTACTGTTCAATAGTGAATTAAAATTCCCAAAAATATCATTTAATTAACTTTTTGTAACTATTTTTATAAAGCATCAAATGTGAATTCATATTAAAGTTTGATTAAATAAATCAACCTATAAAGTTGCTACAATTAAGTTAAATATGTGATGTGGATAATATATTTAAACTAACTATTCTCATAATCTATCAGATGTTACTCATATTAATACTCATACATATAAACCTTCTCATACTACGTATTATGCGGTCGTATGAGTCGGTCGCTACCCCATCGACTATCTTCATCAAGGTTTAGCGAATTTGTCAGTCATTGTCATCAATAAGAACTTCTATTATCGAGCCTTTCATTCATTAACTTCATGTTTTTATGACAACGTAAAGAGTAAATGAAATCCTTTTAAATTTAACATGGTTAAAACTACCTTAGCTACGGGTTTTCTACGAATAAAAAGTAGGAGACTAGATTCATATATTATACGTTTACTATAATATATGTACACATTAAAATTAAAAAAAAGCATTATTTATGTATCTAATTAATTACTACACACATAGTAATTAAGCGAATAAAACTCCTCTTAAACAAGACCCCACGTGAGCATTGTGTAGCCATTACCGTGAGCCAAAAGCCAACATTATCGATCATTAAGCGTCTCTTTGGCTCGGAGGTTCCGCGAAATACAGAAAAGAAATGTCGGAAGCCGCAGCAACCCTCCGAGGTAATTGCCTGGAAAACGATCCGAGTCTCTCGTTTCCCTGCTTACACACAAGGACGGTAATCTGGAGTAAGACCTTTCGCTATTAACATGGATGCTCAAATGTATGGTGTGTTTGTTTTAAAATATATTGGGTTACAAATACATCGGTTGGAGATTTTGGGTTAATTAGTAACGTGACCCCTGCCAGGTGGACCGATGACCTCAAGAAGGTTGCAGTTAGTGGCTGGATGAGGGCCACGCGAGATCGTCTTTTGTGGATTACCCTTGGGGAGGCCTACGTCCAGCAGTGGACTAATACAGGCTGATTGATAGTAACGTGATGTTCTCTTGATTATTTTAAGTATTTATTCAAATTTAAACGTGGTCGGCTTTATTGTTTGATAGCCTACACAAAATAGATTAAAAATGCTTTTTTTAAGGTTCAAATATAAATACATAGTATCTGGCTCCCACACTCGTAGTCCTACGAGTAAGATGAGTGGTAAGGTAAAACTGTATACAAGCAAACTAAGAACAATGAAATAGATCATACGCCTTTTTAGATCTGTTTACCACTACTGTTTAAAAATATAACACTTGTGAAATAGATTATACGCCTTTTTTGTATGTTTACCACAAATATTTTAAAATTTAACACTTCAATTAGTTTTAAGAACTTAAGTGATTATAAGAGCAACTCGCGAAATAAACACTTGACTGCGCCATCTATAATTCATCGATAATAACTAACACATAAAAGCAAATCTCACAACCTATTCCACTATCTATTCTCTACCTAGCTGTACCTATTCCCAAATAAAAGCACCAACAGTTCCAACCAACTAGGACAATCGCAGCAGTCCCGAGGCCCTTCTAGTTGCAAAGTTCTGGTCCCATGTGTTCAAGTTTCGTCAATCGGCACCACATTAATCCAACTCCGTCGTCCGATCCGAGACTGTCTTTGTACAGACTATCAAACCTAATATTCAATGTACAATGGAATTGTGTTAGTGTTAAAGGCTTCCTTAATATATAGGATAACAAATATATTTATGTAAATAATCATACAAATATGATGGTAATATACAAATTCAATATTAGCCTTGTCTTTGTTTCTCCTTCATTTAAGAAAAAAATAATTTAAGCAATTATGTAGTAAAGTACATGTATAATGACATAGACTAAAATTTATAAAACAGATAAATAAAAAAATAAAAAAATGTATATAATCTATGTTTATAACAGATAGATATAAAACCTTGGGCTGTAGCAATATCTGTCTGTCCCCGCAATATATGTATATCTATTCCATATGTCATGTGGCATCAGAAAAGTAGAACTCTTAAGCAGAACGAGAAAGGTTCCCTTCGTAATACTTATTAGTGCGATTACCACTAATTGCCCCCAATTGCGGTGCAGAATAACATGGGATCTCGATAAGGCGATTGGGCCATAAATTGAGGTACTTATAGGATTAAGACTAAGGAATATCCTTGACCGTAGTAGCCTTGAAAAACAACAAAAAATATATAAGCTTATGCTTACATAGAATTTAATGAGTTTTACACTTCGAATTTAACATTTTTTTACTATAATGTGGGAAAACTTTCATTTGTTAACGGATTGTTAAGTAACCTATTTCAAATCTCTACCTTTTCAAATAAGAATATGCAGAGCTCAAAAACCCTCATAACACATCATAAAGATAAAATTAATATCCGATAAAGTGAATTTCGTAATAGAAATCATTTATTTCTTTTATATATTATTGTATTCGTATATCATATTTTTTATATAGAGAAGCTACTCTTTAACCAATCTTATTGATTTTGAGTTCCACATCAATTCACATAACTATTACACATCCTGCAACCGGAAGATCATCAATCGATGACCTTCTTTCGAGGGAACTATAAATAAACAACTATCTTTTCCGTTCCCCGTAATAAATCATTGGAACAAAGTATCGGTTCCTACGGCTTTTGCAATCGTTTCTTTCTATGTTTTCAATAGATACGTAGATATTACAGATTTGGCCTTGTAAAGGTATACGCATCAATATATAACATTAACTTAATAGAGGTTTAAGCAAATAACTTAGGTAAGCTCATCTAAGTAGGAACCTTATTATCGCAAGGTAAATATTTTTAATTTTTTGAATCCATCGTGGATTTTCCCCCGTTCTTTTCAGCCTACTTTTTGTCTTGTATGAATGTAGTAAGACATAATATAGCATCTATAAATCTCTACGTAAAACTTGTAAATATCCCTTCCAAATTGAATCGTAACGAAATATAAGTCTATATGAACAGCACTATTAGATGAAGCCCACGAATAAAACATCGTAAACGGACGCCGAACGGAAGGGAACTGATAAAATGCGACTGAGGACGGGTGTCTACATTTAGTTTCCCAGTTGCACTGCAATTTATTTACTAAGATAAAAATCTTACTCCCTGGCACTAATTCAAATAGCTGGTAAAAGAAAAAATGGTATATGTGCTTGGTTATTAAATACTTGAGGATATAATTGAAAATATATATTAATATTACGGCAGTCTTCAAATTATAATACAGTATATATAGTAGTATATGAGAAAGTGTTTATGAATTCCATTACAAGCATATGTACTCGTAGATAACTAGGTTTGACGAGTGAATATTATATAGTATTTTCCACGTCCGGTCATCCCTTTAAGGTTGGATAGAGTCTGTGTTATCCGTAGCATTTCTATTAGGTTTGTAACGGCATTAACATCAAATGAAGGAGACAGGTTAGTATTCATACATAATTCCATTCACCCCTTATTCACCTGTTACGATTACCATAGCAACACAAACAACAAAAAACTCCAAATTATCCCATCAAATCCATACATAACAAATTCAGGTAAGAAAATAGGAGCGACTTTAGTTATTACATATTTCCGAGGAACTCTTACAATAATAGTCCTGTTTCCACTTCTCTGGAGCCCCTCCATGCTAACAAGGCTCTGCTAAGCGAGGCGTCGACAAGCTCGTTATCGAACTGGTTGTCTTCGAAGAAAAATGTCTCCGACAAGTACGATTCATATTTTCATTGCTTCAAGTACCTACTTATATATATGCAGCTTGTAGAAGCTAATGAATGTTATATAGTATACGTAGATATATGTTTTATATATATTGCGAGAGTGTATGAGAAGATGTATGAATGTCAATGAAGCGAAAATGGTCCGTCAGGATCGGAACAAATGGGGATACGTGATCTCTACCTACCCCTCTACAGGGAATCAGGCGTGATGTGTATGTATGTATATGATGAATATAGTTGGATATATGTAAAGTCAACGCGAAAGTGCAGTCCCAATAACTTTTTTAAAGTTTACGTTTATAAGAACAAAAGACAGTATTTTACATTTTAGAACTGGCGTCACTATGCATTGTCATGGCCACTATACGTCCGCGTGCTTCGAAATGAAAAATATTGTCTTTTGTTCTTAACCTTATAAAAGTTACTGGGACTGCACTTTTAGCGTTGACTGTACAACAAAAGTTACGTTCAAATACATTCACGTCCACTAATCTTTGTCGGAGAGGAAATAACCTCAGATATTTGAGAGAGAGATATTCAATAAAATGATCGGTGTCATGATCATAATCTGGTTTCTGGCATTGATATAATTAATACATATAAAAAAGACTATCGTCCTTCAAGGATTTTCCTGAAAAATACTATCGTCCTTCAAGGATATTCCTGAAAAGGACTATCGTCCTTCAAACGTAGTCCTGAAAAAGACTATCACCCTTCAAGGATATTTTGGAAAGGATTATCGTCCTTCAAACGTAGTCCTAAAAAAGACTATCGTCCTTCAAGGATATTCCTGAAAAGGACTATCGTCCTTCCAGGATATTCCTGAAAAGGACTATCGTCCTTCAAGGATATTTCTGAAAAGGACTATCGTCCTTACAGGATATTCCTGAAAAGGACTACCATCTTTCTAGGATATTCCTGAAAAGGACTATCGTCCTTCAAGGATATTCCTGAAAAAGACTATCGTCCTTCAAGGGTATTCCTGAAAAGAACTATCTTCCTTAAAACGAAGTCCTGAAAAAGACTATCGTCCTTCAAGGATTTTCCTGAAAAGGACTATCGATCTTCCAGGATATTCCTGAAAAGAAATATCGTCCTTCAAGGATATTCCTGAGTAGGACTATCATCCTTCAAGGATATTCCTGAAAAGGACTATCATCCTTCAAAAGAAGTCCTGAAAAGAACTATCGTCCTTCAAACGAAGTCCTGAAAAGGACTATCGTCGTTCCAGGATATTCCTGAAAAGGACTATCGTCCTACAAGGATACTCCTGAAAAGGACTATCGTCCTTCAAGGATATTCCAGAAAAGGACTATCGTCCTTCAAGGGTATTCCTGCAAAGGACTATCGTCCTTCAAGGGTATTCCTGCAAAGAACTATCGTCCTTCAAACGAAGTCCTGAAAAGGACTATCGTCGTTCCAGGATATTCCTGAAAAGGACTATCGTCCTACAAGGATACTCCTGAAAAGGACTATCGTCCTTCAAGGATATTCCAGAAAAGGACTATCGTCCTTCAAGGGTATTCCTGCAAAGGACTATCGTCCTTCAAGGGTATTCCTGCAAAGAACTATCGTCCTTCAAACGAAGTCCTGAAAAAGACTATCGTCCTTCAAGCATATTCCTAAAAAGGACTGTCGTCCTTCAAGGATATTCCTGAAAAGGACTATCATCCTTCAAGGATATTCCTGAAAAGGACTACCATCTTTCTAGGATATTCCTGAAAAGGACTATCGTCCTTCAAGGATATTTCTGAAAAGGACTATCATCCTTCAAGGATATTCCTGAAATGGACTATCGGCCTTCAAACGAAGTCCTGAAAAGAACTATCGTCCTTCATACGAAGTCCTGAAAAGGACTATCGTCGTTCCAGGATATTCCTGAAAAGAACTATCGTCCTTCAAACGAAGTCCTGAAAAAGAAAATCGTCCCTCAAGGATTTTCCTGCAAAGCACTATCGTACTTGAAGGATATTCCTAAAAAGTAATGTCGCCCTACAAGGATATTTCTGTAAAGGACTATCATCCTTCAAGGATATTCCTGAAAAGGACTACCATCTTTCTAGGATATTCTTGAAAAGGACTATTGTCCTTGAGGATATTTCTGAAAAGGACTATCGTCCTTCAAGGATATTCCTGAAAAGGACTATCGGCCTGTATCCTAAATTTTAATAGGTTTTAGAAATTTTCATTACTCACGTTCATTTAGCATAAGTTATTATTATTATTATATAACTACTAACGGCGGATTTAGTATTTTGTGTTAGGTATTTTCATCATTTCTTGTATTTTCATGCAATTAATCATCTCAATGATTTTGTCCTGGAATTTGTTTATTTACGTTTTGAAAGTGAGGTTATGCAGAATCTATACAACGATATATTTTTATATGTTAACGAGACTTAGGTCATTCCTTTCATCTAAAAAGTATTTTTAGACCTCTATGGTGAAAGTCTATAAAGAAATTGTGTAAACTTTTTAAGATCAATTTTGTCGGGTTGAGCCTTGGATACGATTCTATTTAATCCTTGACATGAAAGGAGTCTATATACTTTTTTGATGAAGGCGATCTGACAGAATTGACATTGAAAGGAAAAAATCGGGATTGTCAATGGAAAAATAATTTTGAGGAGGGAGTCGGACTGGAAGAGATACAAGTCACGTGATATAATATAGAAAAATTATAAAAATATCTAGAGCAATTCTGTATTTATCTAAATTAGAAGAAATGCTTATGCAATGAGCGATGGTGTTCCTCTGAATAGTACATTGAAGAAGTTTGTGTTCCATGGGAAGTCAAACAGCAACGGCGATACTCGCGGAGAGTTTCTAGAAGTGGTTATTCCCGAGTTATTGACGGCCGTTTACTCTTTCTACACGTGGCCTTCGGCTCCCGTTCTCGCTTGGTATCTTTGGACGCAGCGATAACCTTAACAGACCGCGTCGCGCTGCCGCGTTCTCTGCTACACTTGGCGTCGTGCTGCGAAGTCAACGGACTAGTGCCTGAACGTGACGTGCGCATCGTCGGTCTCACCTGGGACCTGTGATCGCCGCCGTTGCTTACTTGCTGGAAGGAACTGACGCCCGATTCCTGTGTTCTTATCAGGAGAGAAGCTCAGATTGGTCAGTGGAGGAGACTTGGAGTCACTGAGTGAAAGCGCCGGCATTGACTATAGAGTCATCATTGGTGAGCGCTCACTGCATTTATTGGAGATAGTGTGTGATAGTTATTGGAGATTTTTAGCTAGGGATAGATAGTTGATTATGGCAAGTGCCAAGACTCGATAATAACAAATCCGCCAGATAAGCATAAATCTGTTGTTCTTATTTTTACTTGTAAATATTTTCTTTTAATTAAATTCTTTTTATTTATTTATTTTTTTCATTTCTAAAAAAAACTCCCTAACAACAAGCTTTACGCTTCACTGGCGCCCAACAAAAACCCACCTTTACATTTACCCACTTCTCATACTCATTTACTAATTTACTCTAAAGTTTTAATTTCAATCTTAAAACCTTGAATTAAACTTTATATTCTTAAACACTTGATCCCCGAATGATTTTAGATTTTTGCATCTGAATAAAATTTTTTTTAACTTGAAACTCTAAACTTTTAAAAAAATTTTTTTATCTTAACTTGAAATTCTAATCTTATTTTTAACAAAACTAGATTTTAACTTCTTTTTGAAACTTATATTCTTGCCTTAAACTTAACTACACTAAAAAAAAAAAAATTATGAATAACAAAATTAACTTAACATTTCTTAACAAATCTGAGATACTTTATGAGTTAGCCATTAGACATGAAGAACCTGCAGACACTCTTCTAAAATTGAGAAAACAAGTTTCCAAATTGGAATATCTTGAAAGTGAATCAATATTGGATTCTCCTTTTTCACCCGAAATTGACATTAAAGAATCTGAACAAACTTTGAATTACTTAAAAATTAAACTTGAATTGTTTGAATCAGGTGAAAAGAAATGGCTTAATAAACTTATAACATTTTTCTTTCACCTCGAAAATCGCATAGGGCGAATTGATACTCATACTTCAAATGATAATGGCCTAAAAAATAAAAAAGCCTCTCTTTTAGATTCTTTTCAAACTGCTAAGGCTAAATTTGAAAACTTAACTGAAGATGAATTCGAAAATGATGAAATTGAAACTATTCGTGAAAATCAACAACAACCAATCCCTTTAACTCACGATATTTGCACAACATTTGATAAACCTCAGCAACATAATATTTCCGATCGAAGCTTAAATGAATTAAAGAAAATAACTTTTAACGGTAAAACTTGTCCGAGATCATTTTTATTGAAAATTGATGAATTTACAATCTCGAGAAATATATCTAAAGATTCATTGATAAATCATTGTTATGAACTATTTATTGACAATGCCCTTCATTGGTTTAGATTTTTAAAATCTACCAATGACAACCTTACTTGGGATTTGCTCTCCGATAAACTAATTAATGATTTTGGTGAACATGATTTTGACTTTAAACTTTTGAAATCAATTAACGCCAGAACTCAAGGTTCTGAAGAAGCTATAATTGTTTATGTCTCAATAATGACTGGAATGTTTAACAGATTATCTAAAAAACTTAATGAAAAAGAAAAGCTTGAAATTCTTCTTAGAAATATCAGACCTTGCTATTCCGTTTTCGTTGCACTGAAAGATATAAATGATATTGATTCACTGATAAAAACTTGCCAAAACTATGAAAAATTTTTAGCTAGGGATAAAAACTTTAAGGAACCTGAATTTAATTCAAATTTTACCGAATTCAACTATAAAAGCGAAACCTCTACTTCTGGTAAAAATCATTTTACTGTATCTAAACAAAAGGTTTTTTCTTCTTTGCCAAATTCAAATCCTAATATGAATTTTGTTCCCCAAAACCAACAAAAATATTTGCCTCAACCAAATGTTTTGCCTCAATCTCAACAAAATTTTGTCTCTAGACCTTTTAATTATCACACAAACTATAATTCTAAACCAAACTTTTATCAAAGACCCAATATTCAACATAAACAAAATGTTAATAATATTGAACTAAATTTTGTTAATCATTCAAACACTTCTAACAATAATGACACAAATGCTACAAATGTTATTAATTCTGATAAATTTTGTTACAGTTGTAGAATTAATGGACATAATTTAAAAGAATGTTCACAACCGCGATTTTTAATTTGTTTCAAGTGTGGTCTTAAAGATTATACTATTCATAATTGCCCTAAATGCAATCCAAAAACTAAATTGCGACTTGATTAAAGTAAATAATTTTGACCCTATAGATTTCAATAAATGGCTTATTACCATCAAAAATTTCTTTACTTGCTACAAAACTTCTTCAGTTTATTACACTGAAGAAAAAGATTTTGTTAGACCTTTTATTTCTATAAAAATTAAAGATTCACAATTTTCTGGCTTATTAGATAGTGGAAGTTCCCTTACCTTACTAGGTAACAACGCTTATTTAGATATTAAAATTGGGTTACACTTTAATCAAGTCGAATATTATTTCTGTAACTTCAGCTAGTAATCATAAAATAACATCAATAGGTTATTTCAATTTACCTATGATGTATAATAACGAGACCCACGTTATAAAAACTTATGCTTTTCCAGATCTTTCCCCCTCATTAATTCTGGGCATAGACTTTTGGAGAACTTTTAATTTAATTCCAAAAATTTTATCATCTGACCTCGAATTAAAATGTAATTCTATAAATGACAGTAAACAACTTTTGTCTTATGAACATCTCAATCTCGAACAAAGAAAGATTGTAGATGAGTTGATTAAATCATTTCATGATATTTCTTTTGAAAAACAAGGTAAACTTGGCCGTACCGATTTAATATTCCATTCTATTGATACCGGTGATGAACGACCTTTTAAACAAAGATGTTATCGCTTATCACCTGAAAAACAAAAAGCACTCATTAATGAGGTTGATAAAATGATTGAACTTGATGTCGTTGAAAAATGTGAAAGTCCTTGGCTTTCACCTGTTTTGATTTCACCAAAAAAGAATGGTGAGTGGCGATTTTGCGTGGACAGTAGGAAACTTAATTCCATTACTAAACGTGATACTTATAATCTACCTCTTATTGCTGATATCTTAGATCACTTGAATAATGCTAAATATCTTTCAAGTATAGATCTTTCTAAAGCTTTATGGCAAATTCCTTTATTTTCAACTATAGATAAAGATAAAACTGCATTCTATGCCCCTGGAAGAGGCCTCCTTCGTTTCAAAGTAATGCCTTTTGGTTTAACTAATGCCCCCCTAACTCAACAAAGGTTAATGGACAGTTTATTTGGTCCTGAGTTTGAATATAAAGTTTTCTGCTATTTGGATGATATAATTATAGTTAGTAAAACTTTTGACGAACATGTGTCATTGTTAAAGCGTGTACTCGAAAAACTATCCTTCGCTAAGCTTACAATTAATTATTCTAAATGCTTATTCTTTCGTAAAGAATTAAAATACCTCGGTTATATTGTCGATGAACATGGTTTCAAAACTGACCCTGATAAAACACGTTCAATATTAGAATATCCAACTCCTACTTGTAAAAAAGAAGTCCGAAGATTTATTGGAACTTGTAGCTGGTTCCGCAGAATCATACCTCATTTTAGTACTCTTGCTGCCCCTTTAAACAAACTTACTTCTAACAAAAAATCCTTTAAATTTTCCTGGTCAGAAGAAGCTGATATAGCGTTTAAAACTCTTAAACAAAAACTAACGTCTACTCCAATTTTATCTTGCCCAAATTTTGATTTGCCCTTTTCTGTTCATTGCGATGCCTCGAATTATGGTTTGGGCGCAATGTTAACACAATATCAAGATAATAAGGAAGTTGTGATTGCTTATATGAGCAAATCGTTAAATAATAATGAAAGACATTATTCCACAACAGAGCGAGAAACTTTGGCAGTAATAACAGCTTTAGAACATTGGCGTTGCTATTTAGACAATGGTAAACAATTTACAGTTTACACTGACCATGCTGCTTTAAAATGGTTTTTAAAATTATCTAACCCTACAGGAAGACTAGCTCGCTGGTCAGTTAGACTTTCGTGTTTTAATTTCATTATTAAAACTAAGAAAGGATCTGAGAATAAAGTACCTGATCTACTTTCTCGTTTTAATACTCAAGTTTCTCCTATAAACCTTGAAAACAACAATTTTAATAAAGCTAAACAATTCTATGACCAACTTTTTGAAGGTTGTCGTAATAATCCTGATAATCACCCTGATTATATAATTAGAGATAATATTCTTCTTAAAAAGATAATTAATATTAACAATTTAAACGATGATTTTATATGGAAAATTCTTCCTAAACCTGAAGAGAGACTAAATCTCATAAAAAGAAATCATGGTTTAGAGGATGAACCACATTTAGGAATTGCTAAAACTGTAAAATAAATATCTTTACAATACTTTTGGCCTAATATGTACCAAGAAGTTTCATCATATATTTCAAAATGTGAAAAATGTTTGTCTTATAAACATTCAAATCATTCACCATATGGCTTGATGGGTAAACCAAAAACTTGTTCCCGTCCATTCCAATATATATCTCTTGATTTAATAGGTCCTTTACCAATGACAAGAAATATAAATCAGTATATTTTGGTGATAAACTGTTATTTTACTAAATATACATTGATTTTCCCGTTGAAAAATGCCACTGCTTCCAATATTAGTAATATATTGGAAAATAATTTGTTTTTAGTTCATGGTATTCCACAAACCATTGTTATGGATAATGGCCCACAACTTAGATCCCATGAGTTGGTCAATTTATTGAACAAATATAATATCCCACATATATCTTTCCTTCCATATTATTGTCCACAAGTAAATCCTACTGAAAGATATAACAGAACCATTTTAACAGCCTTATCGTCATTAGTCAATGACGATCATAGAATATGGGATAAATTTTTAGCTAAAATTCAATTTTCTATGAACAACTCTGTAAACGATGTAACAGGTTATACCCCTAACTACCTAGTGTTTGGTAGAGAAATCATTAGTTGTGGTTCAATGTTCTCAAAATCTTCTAACCTTGATAATATCACCTTTTTACCAAGAGAAATTTATGCTAATTCTATTGGTTTAATCCCTGGAATTTTTGAAGAAGTAAAAAGTAACTTACTCGCATCTCATACAAAAAATGCAAAATATTATGACCAACATCACAAAGAAAAAGAATTCCAAATAGGAGACCTCGTTTGGCGTAAAAACAACATTCAAAGCAATGCTGGAAAATATTTTAGCAGCAAATTAGCATCCTAAATACAAAAAATCCATAATTGTTGAAAAAATTTCACCCTTAGTCTATTTGCTCAAAGATCCTAATGGTCATATTGCTAAATGGCATATCAAAGATATAAAAGTATAAACTAAATAAATCACTTAGCTAAAAGTAGTAAGGAAGCTAAAAAAAAAAAAAAAAAAAATACATGAGTGTATTTTTTTTTTCTCCTCTTCGTCGGGGGATAAATGTAACGTGGTATATCCTAAATTTTAATAGGTTTTAGAAATTTTCATTACTCACGTTCATTTAGCATAAGTTATTATTATTATTATATAACTACTAACGGCGGATTTAGTATTTTGTGTTAGGTATTTTCATCATTTCTTGTATTTTCATGCAATTAATCATCTCAATGATTTTGTCCTGGAATTTGTTTATTTACGTTTTGAAAGTGAGGTTATGCAGAATCTATACAACGATATATTTTTATATGTTAACGAGACTTAGGTCATTCCTTTCATCTAAAAAGTATTTTTAGACCTCTATGGTGAAAGTCTATAAAGAAATTGTGTAAACTTTTTAAGATCAATTTTGTCGGGTTGAGCCTTGGATACGATTCTATTTAATCCTTGACATGAAAGGAGTCTATATACTTTTTTGATGAAGGCGATCTGACAGAATTGACATTGAAAGGAAAAAATCGGGATTGTCAATGGAAAAATAATTTTGAGGAGGGAGTCGGACTGGAAGAGATACAAGTCACGTGATATAATATAGAAAAATTATAAAAATATCTAGAGCAATTCTGTATTTATCTAAATTAGAAGAAATGCTTATGCAATGAGCGATGGTGTTCCTCTGAATAGGACATTGAAGAAGTTTGTGTTCCGTGGGAAGTCAAACAGCAACGGCGATACTCGCGGAGAGTTTCTAGAAGTGGTTATTCCCGAGTTATTGACGGCCGTTTACTCTTTCTACACGTGGCCTTCGGCTCCCGTTCTCGCTTGGTATCTTTGGACGCAGCGATAACCTTAACAGACCGCGTCGCGCTGCCGCGTTCTCTGCTACACTTGGCGTCGTGCTGCGAAGTCAACGGACTAGTGCCAGAACGTGACGTGCGCATCGTCGGTCTCACCTGGGGCCTGTTCCTCGCCGATCTGCACTCCCTGAGGCCACTCGACCTGGTTTTGGCTTCGGACTGTTTCTACGATCCCACTCACTTCGAAGAGGTGATCGCCACCGTTGCTTACTTACTGGAAGGAACTAACGCCCGATTCCTGTGTTCTTACCAGGAGAGAAGCTCAGATTGGTCAGTGGAGGAGACTTGGAGTCACTGAGTGAAAACGCCGGCATTGACTATAGAGCCATCATTGGTGAGCGCTCACTGCATTTATTGGAGATAGTGTGTGCTTGATTATGGCAAGTGCCAAGACTCGATAATAACAAATCCGCCAGATAAGCATAAATCCGTTGTTCTTATTTTTACTTGTAAATATTTTCTCTAATTAAATTCTTTTTACTTTATTCCTTCTTTAATTTCTAAGACCTCCATAACAACAAGCTTTACGCTTCACTGGCGCCCAACGTGGGCGCCAGGTGAGACCGACGATGCGCACGTCACGTTCAGGCACTAGTTCGCTGGCTTCGCAGCAGGACGCCAAGTGTTGCAGAGAACGCGGCAGTGCGACGCTGTCTGTTAAGATTATCGCTGCGTCCAAAGATACCAAGTGAGAACGGGAGCCGAAGGCCACGTGTAGAAAGAGTAAACGGCCGTCAATAACTCGGGAATAACCACTTCTAGAAACTCTCCGCGAGTATCGCCGTTGCTGTTTGACTTCCCACGGAACACAAACTTCTTCAATGTACTATTTAGACGAACACCATCGCTCATTGCATAAGCATTTCTTCTAAGTTAGATAAATACAGAAATCCTCTAGATATTTTTATAATTTTTCTATATTGTATCACGTGACTTGTCTCTCTTTTCAGTCCGAATCTTCTCTCCAAAATTATTTTTCCATTGACCATCCCGATTTTTCCCTTTCAATGTCAATTCTGTCAGATCGCCTTCATCAAAAAAGTATACAGGGTGGCGCATTCAAAACGGTCAGTATGGGGAAGTCTAAAACTGTAAGAGATACGAAGATTTGTTCTTAGGAACCATGTCACCGATTTTGATAAAAATAAAAACTGCTTTCATACTTTCTTTGAAAAAACAACTGTATCCAGTTCGGGAATCGAACCCGGTTGCTTTGAAAAAATAAACTTGCCCTTTTTACTTTTTCTTTTTAAATATCGATTCTGTAGGTCTTAAGCTGTAAATGTCTCTATGAAACATGATGTCGAAAATGAATAAAATGCATTATTTTGGCATACTTTAGTTTATCATAGTAGGTGTTCTAAGTGACCACCGTTGTTTTCAATACAATATTCAACACGTTTAGGTAACGACCTTACTATTGAATTTTGTATTTTCATGTGGTGAATTTGCGTTAAACTTGACTCTATTGCTACTTTTAGGTCTTCAACGGTGTCATAGCTTGTTTTGTAAAATTCATTCTTAACGTAAACACACAAAAATTTTCAAATATGGTTTAACACGTCACTTTAAGTGGACTTTTCAATAGATTGTTAGTGTTTGATTACTGTAGATAACAAAACTTTCTAAAAGGAATAATGCAATGCTAATGCTACATGATATGGTGTATGTAACAAGTAGATAGGTACAAAACTACGAACAGCCATAGAGACAATTTTACATGTCTGAACTTGTTGAGTATTGTAACTACTATGATAAACTAAAGTATGCCAAAACAATGCATTTTATTCATTTTGGACATCATGTTTCATAGAGACATTTACAGCTTAAGACCTAAAAAATCCATATTTAAAAAGAAAATGTGAAAAAAGCAAGTTTATTTTTTCAAAGCTACCGGGTTCGATTCCCGTACAGGATACAGTTGTTTTTCAAAGAAAGTATGAATGCAGTTTTTATTTTTATCAAAATCGGTGACATGGTTGCTAAGAACAAATCTTCGTATCTCTTATAGTTTCAGACTTTCCCATACTGACCGTTTTGAATGCGCCACCCTGTATAGACTCCTTTCATGTCAAGGATTAAATAGAATCGTATCCAAGGCTCAACCCGACAAAATTGATCTTAAAAAGTTTACACAATTTCTTTATAGACTTTCACCATAGAGGTCTAAAAGTACTTTTTAGATGAAAGAAATGACCTAAGTCTCGTTAACATATAAAAATATATCGTTGTATAGATTCTGCATAACCTCACTTTCAAAACGTAAATAAACAAATTCCAGGACGAAATCATTGAGATGATTAATTGCATGAAAATACAAGAAATGATGAAAATACCTAACACAAAATACTAAATCCGCCGTTAGTAAGTTATATACTACTCAAAAGAAAATAAGGGCCACTGTATTTTTTTCATATTTAAAAACAACTAAGTGTTTTTTTTATGATCAAATGATTAAATTAATTAAATAAAAGAGATGAAAAGCGTTTGGAAGTATTATTTGTGTAAAATAATGACAAAAAAATATTTAAGCTACATTTATTCAAAATTAGACGTTTTTGTCAAAAATTACAAGTTAAAGAAAAAGTTGCAGTAATGAAAAATTAAGAAAATAACTTTAAAATTAATAACGTTTGTGTCCACCCCGTTTCCGCCTGCACTCGTGGAGCCTGGAAGGGACACTTTCGACCAGGTGTTGAACCGTTTCCTGAGGAATCTGTTCCCAGCTGATCTTCAACAGGTTTATCAGCTGTCTGTTGTTGTGCACAGGCTGATTGGTGCTCCGCACGCTTCGCTTGAGTAAATCCCACATGTGCTCAATAGGATTGAGATCCGGGCTGTTCGCGGGCCACGGTAATACTCTTATTCCAGCGTCCTCCAAGGCATCACGCGTGGCCCTCGCTGTGTGTGCGCGTGCATTGTCTTGCATCAACCAAAATCTGGGACCTATTCGCTGTGCATAAGGCACCACATGTGGTGTCACCACCTCCTGGATATACCGCTGGGCTGTTATTGCACCTGCGTCTAAGATGACAAGCTCGGTTCTGCCAGTTAGACTTATTCCTCCCCATACCATTACGTTGGGGCCTCCAAATCTGTTCCTTTCATGTATACAAGGATCCGCAAAACGCTCTCCTTGTCGTCTCCACACCCTAATGCGTCGATCGTCACTATAAAATTTGACTTTACATTCATCTGTGAATAAAACTGAGCTCCAATCCCTCATGGTCCAGTTCAAGTGTTGCCTTGCGAATGCTAATCTGTTTGCACGATGAACGCGAGTTAATGGAATACGAACAACGCGTCTTCTGGAGAACTGCTGATCCTCGTGCAACCTGTTCCTTATGGTTTGGTCACTGACGCGGGTCCCCGTGGTGCGACGTAAGTAGTTTTGTAACAAACGGGCGGTGATGAAGTGCTCCCTAGTCGCAGTCAAGCGTATAAAACGGTCTTCTGATGCAGTTGTAGCCCTCACTCTACCCGATCCCCATCTCCTGGTTACCCTCCCGGTCTCTACAAAACGATTCCAAGCATTTTGAATTGCTCTCCGTGAGACACCAAGCCGCAAAGCCACGTTTCGCTGCGAATAGCCTTCTTGAACTAATGTTATGGCTCTAGTAACTGTAACCAGGTCCATATGCCGTCGAACAGCTGCCATATCTTCCACACGTACAGCAATAAACAAGAAATTACCAATAATAAAGCAATAATCGGAAAATAAAGGCTTCCCATCAAACTCAAACTTTGGCTTCGAATGCAATAAAATCATCGTGGTTGCAAAAATTGATTTCTCTAATTTCAATTAAGAATTTAGGTGTGTATTTTCTTTTAAACAAAAAAGATGTAGTGCCAGTATTTAATTTACTTAAAAAAATCGTTTAGCGCTTATGACTTGGCTCTAATACCGTAATCTTTAGTTGGCCCTTATTTTCTTTTGAGTAGTATATAATAATAATAATAACTTATACTAAATGAACGTGAGTAATGAAAATTTCTAGAACCTATTAAAATTTAGGATATACCACGTTACATTTATCCCCCGACGAAGAGGAAAAAAAAAATACACTCATGTATTTTTTTATTTTTTTTTTAGCTTCCTTACTACTTTTAGCTAAGTGATTTATTTAGTTTATACTTTTATATCTTTGATATGCCATTTAGCAATATGACCATTAGGATCTTTGAGCAAATAGACTAAGGGTGAAATTTTTTCTACAATTATGGATTTTTTGTATTTAGGAGCTAATTTGCTGCTAAAATATTTTCCAGCATTGCTTTGAATGTTGTTTTTACGCCAAACGAGGTCTTCTATTTGGAATTCTTTTACTTTGTGATGTTGGTCATAATATTTTGCATTTTGTGTATTTTTTTTTCCTCTTCGTCGGGGGATAAATGTAACGTGGTATATCCTAAATTTTAATAGGTTCTAGAAATTTTCATTACTCACGTTCATTTAGTATAAGTTATTATTATTATTATATAACTTACTAACGGCGGATTTAGTATTTTGTGTTAGGTATTTTCATCATTTCTTGTATTTTCATGCAATTAATCATCTCAATGATTTTGTCCTGGAATTTGTTTATTTACGTTTTGAAAGTGAGGTTATGCAGAATCTATACAACGATATATTTTTATATGTTAACGAGACTTAGGTCATTCCTTTCATCTAAAAAGTATTTTTAGACCTCTATGGTGAAAGTCTATAAAGAAATTGTGTAAACTTTTTAAGATCAATTTTGTCGGGTTGAGCCTTGGATACGATTCTATTTAATCCTTGACATGAAAGGAGTCTATATACTTTTTTGATGAATGCGATCTGACAGAATTGACATTGAAAGGAAAAAATCGGGATTGTCTATGGAGAAAATAAATTTGAGGAGGGATTCGGACTGGAAGAGATACAAGTCACGTGATATAATATAGAAAAATTATAAAAATATCTAGAGCAATTCTGTATTTATCTAAATTAGAAGAAATGCTTATGCAATGAGCGATGGTGTTCCTCTGAATAGGACATTGAAGAAGTTTGTGTTCCGTGGGAAGTCAAACAGCAACGGCGATACTCGCGGAGAGTTTCTAGAAGTGGTTATTCCCGAGTTATTGACGGCCGTTTACTCTTTCTACACGTGGCCTTCGGCTCCCGTTCTCGCTTGGTATCTTTGGACGCAGCGATAATCTTAACAGACAGCGTCGCACTGCCGCGTTCTCTGCAACACTTGGCGTCCTGCTGCGAAGCCAGCGAACTAGTGCCTGAACGTGACGTGCGCATCGTCGGTCTCACCTGGGGCCTGTTCCTCGCCGATCTGCACTCCCTGAGGCCACTCGACCTGGTTTTGGCTTCGGACTGTTTCTACGATCCCACTCACTTCGAAGAGGTGATCGCCACCGTTGCTTACTTACTGGAAGGAACTAACGCCCGATTCCTGTGTTCTTACCAGGAGAGAAGCTCAGATTGGTCAGTGGAGGAGACTTGAAGTCACTGAGTGAAAACGCCGGCATTGACTATAGAGCCATCATTGGTGAGCGCTCACTGCATTTATTGGAGATAGTGTGTGCTTGATTATGGCAAGTGCCAAGACTCGATAATAACAAATCCGCCAGATAAGCATAAATCCGTTGTTCTTATTTTTACTTGTAAATATTTTCTCTAATTAAATTCTTTTTACTTTATTCCTTCTTTAATTTCTAAGACCTCCATAACAACAAGCTTTACGCTTCAGGCCTTCAAAGGAAGTCCTAAAAAGTACTATGGTCCTTCAAACGAAGTCCTGAAAAGGAGTATCGTCGTTCCAGGATATTCCTGAAAAGGACTTTCGTCCTACAAGGATACTCCTGAAAAGGACTATCGTCCTACAAGGATACTCCTGAAAAGGACTATCGTCCTTCAAGGATATTCCTGAAAAGAACTATCGTCCTTTAAACAAAGTCCTGAAAAAGACTATCGTCTTTCAAGGATTTTCCTGAAAAGGACTATCGTCGTTCCAGGATATTCCTGAAAAGGACTACCATCTTTCTAGGATATTTCTAAAAAGGACTATCGTCCTTCAGGACATTTCTGAAAAGGACTATCGTCCTTCAAGGATATTCCTGAAAAGGACTATCGTCCTACAAGGATACTCCTGAAAAGGACTATCGTCCTTCAAGGATATTCCTGAAAAGAACTATCGTCCTTTAAACGAAGTCCTGAAAAAGACTATCGTCTTTCAAGGATTTTCCTGAAAAGGACTATCGTCGTTCCAGGATATTCCTGAAAAGGACTACCATCTTTCTAGGATATTTCTGAAAAGGACTATCGTCCTTCAGGATATTTCTGAAAAGGACTATCGTCCTTAAAGGATATTCCTGAAAAGGACTATCGGCCTTCAAACGAAGTCCTGAAAAGTACTATCGTCCTTCAAACGAAGTCCTGAAAAGGACTATCGTCGTCCCAGGACATTCCTGAAAAGGACTATCGTCCTACAAGGATACTCCTGAAAAGGACTATCGTCCTACAAGGATACTCCTGAAAAGGACTATCGTCCTTCAAGGATATTCCTGAAAAGAACTATCGTCCTTTAAACGAAGTCCTGAAAAAGACTATCGTCTTTCAAGGATTTTCCTGAAAAGGACTATCGTCGTTCCAGGATATTCCTGAAAAGGACAACCATCTTTCTAGGATATTCCTGAAAAGGACTATCGTCCTTCAGGATATTTCTGAAAAGGACTATCGTCCTTCAAGGATATTCCTGAAAAGGACTTTCATCCTTCAAGGATATTCCTGAAAGGACTATCGTCCTTTAAGGATATTCCTGAAAAGGACTATCGTACTTCAAGGGTATTCCTGAAAAAGACTATCGTCCTTCATGGATATCCCTGAAAAGGACTTTCGTCCTTCCATGATATTCCTGAAAAGGACTTTCATCCTTCAAGGATATTCCTGAAAGGACTATCGTCCTTCAAGGATATTCCTGAAAAGGACTTTCATCCTTCAAGGATATTCCTGAAAGGACTATCGTCCTTTAAGGATATTCCTGAAAAGGACAATCGTCCTTCCATGATATTCCTGAAAAGGACTATCGTCCTTCAAGGATATTCCTGAAAAGGACTTTCATCCTTCAAGGATATTCCTGAAAAGGACAATCGTCCTTTAAGGATATTCCTGAAAAGGACTCTCGTCCTTCCATGATATTCCTGAAAAGGACTATCGTCCTTTAAGGGTATTCCTGAAAAGAACTATCGTCCTTCAAACGAAGTCCTGAAAAAGACTATCTTCTTTCAAGGATTTTCCTGAAAAGGACTATCGTCCTTCATACGTAGTCCTGAAAAGGACTTTTGTCCTTCAAACGTAGTCCTAAAAAAGACTATCAACCTTCAAGGATATTCCTGAAAAGGACTATCGTCCTTCAAACGTAGTCCTAAAAAAGACTATCGTCCTTCAAGGATATTCCTGAAAAGGACTTTCATCCTTCAAGGATATTCCTGAAAAGGACTATCGTCTTTTAAGGATATTCCTGAAAAGGACTATCGTCCTTCAAGGGTATTCCTGAAAAAGACTATCGTCCTTCAAGGATATCCCTGAAAAGGACTTTCGTCCTTCAAGGATATTCCTGAAAAGGACAATCGTCCTTTTAGGATATTCCTGAAATGGACTATCGTCCTTCAAACGTAGTCCTGAAAAGGACTTTTGTCCTTCAAACGTAGTCCTGAAAAAGACTATCAACCTTCAAGGATATTCCTGAAAAGGACTATCGTCCTTCAAACGTAGTCCTGAAAAAGACTTTCGTCCTTCAAGGATATTCCTGAAAAGGACTTTCATCCGTCAAGGATATTCCTGAAAGGACTATCGTCCTTTAAGGATATTCCTGAAAAGGACTATCGTCCTTCAAGGGTATTCCTGAAAAAGACTATCGTCCTTCATGGATATCCCTGAAAAGGACTTTCGTCCTTCAAGGATATTCCAGAAAAGGACAATCGTCCTTAAGGGTATTCCTGAAAAGGACTCTCGTCCTTCCAGGATATTCCTGAAAAGGACTATCGTCCTACAAGGATACTCCTGAAAAGGACTATCGTCCTTCAAGGATATTTCTGAAAAGGACTATCGTCCTTCAAGGATATTCCAGAAAAGGACTATTGTCCTTCAAGGGTATTCCTGCAAAGAACTATCGTCCTTCAAACGAAGTCCTGAAAAAGACTATCGTCCTTCAAGGATATTCCTGAAAAGGACTATCACCCTTCAAGGATTTTCCTGAAAAGGACTATCATCCTTCAAGGATATTCCTGAAAAGAACTATCGTCGTTCCAGGATATTCCTGAAAAGGGCTATCGTCCTCCAAGGATATTCCTAAAAAGGACTGTCGTCCTTCAAGTATATTCCTGAAAAGGTCTATCATCCTTCAAGGATATTTCTGAAAAGGACTATCGTCCTTACAGGATATTCCTGAAAAGGACTATCGGCCTTCAAACGAAGTCCTAAAAAGGACTATCGTCGTTCCAGGATATTCCTGAAAAGGACTATCGTCGTTCCAGGATATTCCTGAAAAGGACTATCGTCCTTCAAGGATATTCCTGAAAAGGACTATCGTCCTTAAAGGATATTCCTGAAAAGGACTTTCGTCGTTCCAGGATATTCCTGAAAAGGACTACCGTCCTTGAAGGATATTCCTGAAAAGGACTATCGTGCTTCAAACGTAGTCCTGAAAAGGACTATCGTCCTTCAAGGATATTCCTGAAAAGGACTCTCGTCCTTCCAGGGTATTCCTGAAAAAGACTATCGTCCTTCAAGGATATTCCTGAAAGGACTATCGTCCTTCAAACGCAGTCCTGAAAATGACTTTCATCCTTCAAGGATATTCCTGAAAAGTATTTTCATCCTTCAAGGATATTCCTGAAAAGGACTATCGTCCTTTAAGGATATTCCTGAAAAGGACTATCGTCCTTCAAACGTAGTCCTGAAAAAGACTATCGTCCTTCAAGGATATTCCTGAAAAGGACTATCGTCCTTCAAGGATATTCCTGAAAATGACTATCGTCCTTCAAACGTAGTCCTGCAAAAGACTATCGTCCTTCAAGGATTTTCCTGAAAAGGACTCTCGTCCTTAAAGGATATTCCTGAAAAGGACTATCGTCCTTTAAGGATATTCCTATTAGGACTTTCGTCCTTCAAGGATACTGCTGAAAAAGACAATCGTCCTGTAAGGATATTCCTGAAAAGGACTATCGTCCTTCAAACGAAGACTGAAAAAGACTATCGTCTTTCAAGGATTTTCCTGAAAAGGACTATCGTCCTTAAAGGATATTCCTGAAAAGGACTATCGTCCTTTAAGGATATTCCTATTAGGACTTTCGTCCTTCAAGGATACTCCTGAAAAAGACAATCGTCCTTTAAGGATATTCCTGAAAAGGACTATCGTCCTTCAAACGAAGACTGAAAAAGACTATCGTCTTTCAAGGATTTTCCTGAAAAGGACTATCGTCGTTCCAGGATATTCCTGAAAATGACTATCGTCCTTCAAACGTAGTCCTAAAAAAGACTATCCTCCTTCAAGGATATTCCTGAAAAGGACTATCGTCCTTAAAGGATATTCCTGAAAAGGACTATCGTCCTTAAAGGATATTCCTGAAAAGGACTTTCGTCGTTCCAGGATATTCCTGAAAAGGACTACCGTCCTTGAAGGATATTCCTGAAAAGGACTATCGTCGTTCCAGGATATTCCTGAAAAGGACTATCGTCGTTCCAGGATATTCCTGAAAAGGACTATCGTCCTTCAAGGATATTCCTGAAAAGGACTATCGTCCTTAAAGGATATTCCTGAAAAGGACTTTCGTCGTTCCAGGATATTCCTGAAAAGGACTACCGTCCTTGAAGGATATTCCTGAAAAGGACTATCGTGCTTCAAACGTAGTCCTGAAAAGGACTATCGTCCTTCAAGGATATTCCTGAAAAGGACTCTCGTCCTTCCAGGGTATTCCTGAAAAAGACTATCGTCCTTCAAGGATATTCCTGAAAGGACTATCGTCCTTCAAACGCAGTCCTGAAAATGACTTTCATCCTTCAAGGATATTCCTGAAAAGCATTTTCATCCTTCAAGGATATTCCTGAAAAGGACTATCGTCCTTTAAGGATATTCCTGAAAAGGACTATCGTCCTTCAAGGGTATTCCTGAAAAAGACTATCGTCCTTCAAGGATATTCCTGAAAAGGACTATCGTCGTTCCAGGATATTCCTGAAAATGACTATCGTCCTTCAAACGTAGTCCTAAAAAAGACTATCCTCCTTCAAGGATATTCCTGAAAAGGACTATCGTCCTTAAAGGATATTCCTGAAAAGGACTTTCGTCGTTCCAGGATATTCCTGAAAAGGACTACCGTCCTTGAAGGATATTCCTGAAAAGGACTATCGTGCTTCAAACGTAGTCCTGAAAAGGACTATCGTCCTTCAATGATATTCCTGAAAAGGACTCTCGTCCTTCCAGGGTATTCCTGAAAAAGACTATCGTCCTTCAAACGTAGTCCTGCAAAAGACTATCGTCCTTCAAGGATTTTCCTGAAAAGGACTCTCGTCCTTAAAGGATATTCCTGAAAAGGACTATCGTCCTTTAAGGATATTCCTATTAGGACTTTCGTCCTTCAAGGATACTGCTGAAAAAGACAATCGTCCTGTAAGGATATTCCTGAAAAGGACTATCGTCCTTCAAACGAAGACTGAAAAAGACTATCGTCTTTCAAGGATTTTCCTGAAAAGGACTATCGTCCTTAAAGGATATTCCTGAAAAGGACTATCGTCCTTTAAGGATATTCCTATTAGGACTTTCGTCCTTCAAGGATACTCCTGAAAAAGACAATCGTCCTTTAAGGATATTCCTGAAAAGGACTATCGTCCTTCAAACGAAGACTGAAAAAGACTATCGTCTTTCAAGGATTTTCCTGAAAAGGACTATCGTCGTTCCAGGATATTCCTGAAAATGACTATCGTCCTTCAAACGTAGTCCTAAAAAAGACTATCCTCCTTCAAGGATATTCCTGAAAAGGACTATCGTCCTTAAAGGATATTCCTGAAAAGGACTTTCGTCGTTCCAGGATATTCCTGAAAAGGACTACCGTCCTTGAAGGATATTCCTGAAAAGGACTATCGTGCTTCAAACGTAGTCCTGAAAAGGACTATCGTCCTTCAATGATATTCCTGAAAAGGACTCTCGTCCTTCCAGGGTATTCCTGAAAAAGACTATCGTCCTTTAAGGATATTCCTGAAAAGGACTATCGTCCTTCAAGGGTATTCCTGAAAAAGACTATCGTCCTTGAAGGATATTCCTGAAAAGGACTATCGTGCTTCAAACGTAGTCCTGAAAAGGACTTTTGTCCTTTCAAAACGTAGTCCTGAAAAAGACTATCAACCTTCAAGGATATTCCTGAAAAGGACTATCGTCCTTCAATCGTCCTTTTAAACGTAGTCCTAAAAAAGACTATCGTCCTTCAAGGATATTCCTGAAAAGGACTTTCATCCTTCAAGGATATTCCCGAAAAGGACTATCGTCCTTTAAGGATATTCCTGAAAAGGACTATCGTCCTTCAAGGGTATTCCTGAAAAAGACTATCGTCCTTCATGGATATCCCTGAAAAGGACTTTCGTCCTTCAAGGATATTCCAGAAAAGGACAATCGTCCTTAAGGGTATTCCTGAAAAGGACTCTCGTCCTTCCAGGATATTCCTGAAAAGGACTATCGTCCTACAAGGATACTCCTGAAAAGGACTATCGTCCTTCAAGGATATTTCTGAAAAGGACTATCGTCCTTCAAGGATATTCCAGAAAAGGACTATCGTCCTTCAAGGGTATTCCTGCAAAGAACTATCGTCCTTCAAACGAAGTCCTGAAAAAGACTATCGTCCTTCAAGGATATTCCTGAAAAGGACTATCACCCTTCAAGGATTTTCCTGAAAAGGACTATCATCCTTCAAGGATATTCCTGAAAAGAACTATCGTCGTTCCAGGATATTCCTGAAAAGGGATATCGTCCTTCAAGGATATTCCTAAAAAGGACTGTCGTCCTTCAAGTATATTCCTGAAAAGGTCTATCATCCTTCAAGGATATTTCTGTAAAGGACTATCGTCCTTACAGGATATTCCTGAAAAGGACTACCATCTTTCTAGGATATTCCTGAAAAGGACTATCGTCCTTCAAGGATATTTCTGAAAAGGACTATCATCCTTCAAGGATATTCCTGAAAAGGACTATCGGCCTTCAAACGAAGTCCTAAAAAGGACTATCGTCGTTCCAGGATATTCCTGAAAAGGACTATCGTCCTACAAGGATACTCCTGAAAAGAACTATCGTCATTCAAGGATATTCCTGAAAAGGACTATCGTCCTTAAAGGATATTCCTGAAAAGGACTTTCGTCGTTCCAGGATATTCCTGAAAAGGACTACCGTCCTTGAAGGATATTCCTGAAAAGGACTATCGTGCTTCAAACGTAGTCCTGAAAAGGACTATCGTCCTTCAAGGATATTCCTGAAAAGGACTCTCGTCCTTCCAGGGTATTCCTGAAAATGACTTCATCCTTCAAGGATATTCCTGAAAAGCATTTTCATCCTTCAAGGATATTCCTGAAAAGGACTATCGTCGTTCCAGGATATTCCTGAAAATGACTATCGTCCTTCAAACGTAGTCCTAAAAAAGACTATCCTCCTTCAAGGATATTCCTGAAAAGGACTATCGTCCTTAAAGGATATTCCTGAAAAGGACTTTCGTCGTTCCAGGATATTCCTGAAAAGGACTACCGTCCTTGAAGGATATTCCTGAAAAGGACTATCGTGCTTCAAACGTAGTCCTGAAAAGGACTATCGTCCTTCAAGGATATTCCTGAAAAGGACTCTCGTCCTTCCAGGGTATTCCTGAAAAAGACTATCGTCCTTCAAACGTAGTCCTGCAAAAGACTATCGTCCTTCAAGGATTTTCCTGAAAAGGACTCTCGTCCTTAAAGGATATTCCTGAAAAGGACTATCGTCCTTTAAGGATATTCCTATTAGGACTTTCGTCCTTCAAGGATACTCCTGAAAAAGACAATCGTCCTGTAAGGATATTCCTAAAAAGGACTATCGTCCTTCAAACGAAGACTGAAAAAGACTATCGTCTTTCAAGGATTTTCCTGAAAAGGACTATCGTCGTTCTAGGATATTCCTGAAAATGACTATCGTCCTTCAAACGTAGTCCTAAAAAAGACTATCCTCCTTCAAGGATATTCCTGAAAAGGACTATCGTCCTTAAAGGATATTCCTGAAAAGGACTTTCGTCGTTCCAGGATATTCCTGAAAAGGACTACCGTCCTTGAAGGATATTCCTGAAAAGGACTATCGTGCTTCAAACGAAGTCCTGAAAAGGACTATCGTCGTTCCAGGATATTCCTGAAAAGGACTACCGTCCTTGAAGGATATTCCTGAAAAGGACTATCGTCCTTTAAGGATATTCCTGAAAAGGACTATCGTCCTTCAAGGGTATTCCTGAAAAAGACTATCGTCCTTCAAGGATATCCCTGAAAAGGACTTTCGTCCTTCAAGGATATTCCTGAAAAGGACAATCGTCCTTTTAGGATATTCCTGAAATGGACTATCGTCCTTCATACGTAGTCCTGAAAAGGACTTTTGTCCTTCAAACGTAGTCCTGAAAAAGACTATCAACCTTCAAGGATATTCCTGAAAAGGACTATCGTCCTTCAAACGTAGTCCTGAAAAAGACTTTCGTCCTTCAAGGATATTCCTGAAAAGGACTTTCATCCGTCAAGGATATTCCTGAAAGGACTATCGTCCTTTAAGGATATTCCTGAAAAGGACTATCGTCCTTCAAGGGTATTCCTGAAAAAGACTATCGTCCTTCATGGATATCCCTGAAAAGGACTTTCGTCCTTCAAGGATATTCCAGAAAAGGACAATCGTCCTTAAGGGTATTCCTGAAAAGGACTCTCGTCCTTCCAGGATATTCCTGAAAAGGACTATCGTCCTACAAGGATACTCCTGAAAAGGACTATCGTCCTTCAAGGATATTTCTGAAAAGGACTATCGTCCTTCAAGGATATTCCAGAAAAGGACTATCGTCCTTCAAGGGTATTCCTGCAAAGAACTATCGTCCTTCAAACGAAGTCCTGAAAAAGACTATCGTCCTTCAAGGATATTCCTGAAAAGGACTATCACCCTTCAAGGATTTTCCTGAAAAGGACTATCATCCTTCAAGGATATTCCTGAAAAGAACTATCGTCGTTCCAGGATATTCCTGAAAAGGGATATCGTCCTTCAAGGATATTCCTAAAAAGGACTGTCGTCCTTCAAGTATATTCCTGAAAAGGTCTATCATCCTTCAAGGATATTTCTGTAAAGGACTATCGTCCTTACAGGATATTCCTGAAAAGGACTACCATCTTTCTAGGATATTCCTGAAAAGGACTATCGTCCTTCAAGGATATTTCTGAAAAGGACTATCATCCTTCAAGGATATTCCTGAAAAGGACTATCGGCCTTCAAACGAAGTCCTAAAAAGGACTATCGTCGTTCCAGGATATTCCTGAAAAGGACTATCGTCCTACAAGGATACTCCTGAAAAGAACTATCGTCATTCAAGGATATTCCTGAAAAGGACTATCGTCCTTAAAGGATATTCCTGAAAAGGACTTTCGTCGTTCCAGGATATTCCTGAAAAGGACTACCGTCCTTGAAGGATATTCCTGAAAAGGACTATCGTGCTTCAAACGTAGTCCTGAAAAGGACTATCGTCCTTCAAGGATATTCCTGAAAAGGACTCTCGTCCTTCCAGGGTATTCCTGAAAATGACTTCATCCTTCAAGGATATTCCTGAAAAGCATTTTCATCCTTCAAGGATATTCCTGAAAAGGACTATCGTCGTTCCAGGATATTCCTGAAAATGACTATCGTCCTTCAAACGTAGTCCTAAAAAAGACTATCCTCCTTCAAGGATATTCCTGAAAAGGACTATCGTCCTTAAAGGATATTCCTGAAAAGGACTTTCGTCGTTCCAGGATATTCCTGAAAAGGACTACCGTCCTTGAAGGATATTCCTGAAAAGGACTATCGTGCTTCAAACGTAGTCCTGAAAAGGACTATCGTCCTTCAAGGATATTCCTGAAAAGGACTCTCGTCCTTCCAGGGTATTCCTGAAAAAGACTATCGTCCTTCAAACGTAGTCCTGCAAAAGACTATCGTCCTTCAAGGATTTTCCTGAAAAGGACTCTCGTCCTTAAAGGATATTCCTGAAAAGGACTATCGTCCTTTAAGGATATTCCTATTAGGACTTTCGTCCTTCAAGGATACTCCTGAAAAAGACAATCGTCCTGTAAGGATATTCCTAAAAAGGACTATCGTCCTTCAAACGAAGACTGAAAAAGACTATCGTCTTTCAAGGATTTTCCTGAAAAGGACTATCGTCGTTCTAGGATATTCCTGAAAATGACTATCGTCCTTCAAACGTAGTCCTAAAAAAGACTATCCTCCTTCAAGGATATTCCTGAAAAGGACTATCGTCCTTAAAGGATATTCCTGAAAAGGACTTTCGTCGTTCCAGGATATTCCTGAAAAGGACTACCGTCCTTGAAGGATATTCCTGAAAAGGACTATCGTGCTTCAAACGAAGTCCTGAAAAGGACTATCGTCGTTCCAGGATATTCCTGAAAAGGACTACCGTCCTTGAAGGATATTCCTGAAAAGGACTATCGTGCTTCAAACGTAGTCCTGAAAATGACTATCATCCTTCAAGGATATTCCTGAAAAGCATTTTCATCCTTCAAGGATATTCCTGAAAAGGACTATCGTCCTTTAAGGATATTCCTGAAAAGGACTATCGCCCTTCAAGGGTATTCCTGAAAAAGACTATCGTCCTTCAAGGATATCCCTGAAAAGGACTTTCGTCCTTCAAGGATATTCCTGAAAAGGACTTTCGTCGTTCCACGATATTCCTGAAAAGGACTACCGTCCTTGAAGGATATTCCTGAAAAGGACTATCGTGCTTCAAACGTAGTCCTGAAAAGGACTATCGTCCTTCAAGGATATTCCTGAAAAGGACTCTCGTCCTTCCAGGGTATTCCTGAAAAAGACTATCGTCCTTCAAACGTAGTCCTGCAAAAGACTATCGTCCTTCAAGGGTTTTCCTGAAAAGGACTCTCGTCCTTAAAGGATATTCCTGAAAAGGACTATCGTCCTTTAAGGATATTCCTTTTAGGACTTTCGTCCTTCAAGGATACTCCTGAAAAAGACAATCGTCCTTTAAGGATATTCCTGAAAAGGACTATCGTCCTTCAAACGAAGACTGAAAAAGACTATCGTCTTTCAAGGATTTTCCTGAAAAGGACTATCGTCGTTCTAGGATATTCCTGAAAATGACTATCGTCCTTCAAACGTAGTCCTAAAAAAGACTATCCTCCTTCAAGGATATTTCTGAAAAGGACTATCGTCGTTCCAGGATATTCCTGAAAAGGACTACCATCTTTCTAGGATATTTCTGAAAAGGACTATCGTCCTTCAGGATATTTCTGAAAAGGACTATCGTCCTTCAAGGATATTCCTGAAAAGGACTATCGGCCTTCAAACGAAGTCTGAAAAGTACTGTCCTTCAAAAAGTCCTGAAAAGTACTATCGTCGTCCCAGGACATTCCTGAAAAGGACTATCGTCCTACAAGGATACTCCTGAAAAGGACTATCGTCCTACAAGGATACTCCTGAAAAGGACTATCGTCCTTCAAGGATATTCCTGAAAAGAACTATCGTCCTTTAAACGAAGTCCTGAAAAAGACTATCGTCTTTCAAGGATTTTCCTGAAAAGGACTATCGTCGTTCCAGGATATTCCTGAAAAGGACAACCATCTTTCTAGGATATTCCTGAAAAGGACTATCGTCCTTCAGGATATTTCTGAAAAGGACTATCGTCCTTCAAGGATATTCCTGAAAAGGACTTTCATCCTTCAAGGATATTCCTGAAAGGACTATCGTCCTTTAAGGATATTCCTGAAAAGGACTATCGTACTTCAAGGGTATTCCTGAAAAAGACTATCGTCCTTCATGGATATCCCTGAAAAGGACTTTCGTCCTTCAAGGATATTCCTGAAAAGGACAATCGTCCTTTAAGGATATTCCTGAAAAGGACTCTCGTCCTTCCATGATATTCCTGAAAAGGACTATCGTCCTTTAAGGGTATTCCTGAAAAGAACTATCGTCCTTCAAACGAAGTCCTGAAAAAGACTATCTTCTTTCAAGGATTTTCCTGAAAAGGACTATCGTCCTTCATACGTAGTCCTGAAAAGGACTTTTGTCCTTCAAACGTAGTCCTAAAAAAGACTATCAACCTTCAAGGATATTCCTGAAAAGGACTATCGTCCTTCAAACGTAGTCCTAAAAAAGACTATCGTCCTTCAAGGATATTCCTGAAAAGGACTTTCATCCTTCAAGGATATTCCTGAAAAGGACTATCGTCTTTTAAGGATATTCCTGAAAAGGACTATCGTCCTTCAAGGGTATTCCTGAAAAAGACTATCGTCCTTCAAGGATATCCCTGAAAAGGACTTTCGTCCTTCAAGGATATTCCTGAAAAGGACAATCGTCCTTTTAGGATATTCCTGAAATGGACTATCGTCCTTCAAACGTAGTCCTGAAAAGGACTTTTGTCCTTCAAACGTAGTCCTGAAAAAGACTATCAACCTTCAAGGATATTCCTGAAAAGGACTATCGTCCTTCAAACGTAGTCCTGAAAAAGACTTTCGTCCTTCAAGGATATTCCTGAAAAGGACTTTAAAGGACTATCGTCCTTTAAGGATATTCCTGAAAAGGACTATCGTCCATCCGTCAAGGATATTCCTGGGACTATCGTCCTTTAAGGATAAAAAGGACTATCGTCCTTCAAGGGTATTCCTGAAAAAGACTATCGTCCTTCATGGATATCCCTGAAAAGGACTTTCGTCCTTCAAGGATATTCCAGAAAAGGACAATCGTCCTTAAGGGTATTCCTGAAAAGGACTCTCGTCCTTCCAGGATATTCCTGAAAAGGACTATCGTCCTACAAGGATACTCCTGAAAAGGACTATCGTCCTTCAAGGATATTTCTGAAAAGGACTATCGTCCTTCAAGGATATTCCAGAAAAGGACTATTGTCCTTCAAGGGTATTCCTGCAAAGAACTATCGTCCTTCAAACGAAGTCCTGAAAAAGACTATCGTCCTTCAAGGATATTCCTGAAAAGGACTATCACCCTTCAAGGATTTTCCTGAAAAGGACTATCATCCTTCAAGGATATTCCTGAAAAGAACTATCGTCGTTCCAGGATATTCCTGAAAAGGGCTATCGTCCTCCAAGGATATTCCTAAAAAGGACTGTCGTCCTTCAAGTATATTCCTGAAAAGGTCTATCATCCTTCAAGGATATTTCTGAAAAGGACTATCGTCCTTACAGGATATTCCTGAAAAGGACTATCGGCCTTCAAACGAAGTCCTAAAAAGGACTATCGTCGTTCCAGGATATTCCTGAAAAGGACTATCGTCGTTCCAGGATATTCCTGAAAAGGACTATCGTCCTTCAAGAATATTCCTGAAAAGGACTATCGTCCTTAAAGGATATTCCTGAAAAGGACTTTCGTCGTTCCAGGATATTCCTGAAAAGGACTACCGTCCTTGAAGGATATTCCTGAAAAGGACTATCGTGCTTCAAACGTAGTCCTGAAAAGGACTATCGTCCTTCAAGGATATTCCTGAAAAGGACTCTCGTCCTTCCAGGGTATTCCTGAAAAAGACTATCGTCCTTCAAGGATATTCCTGAAAGGACTATCGTCCTTCAAACGCAGTCCTGAAAATGACTTTCATCCTTCAAGGATATTCCTGAAAAGCATTTTCATCCTTCAAGGATATTCCTGAAAAGGACTATCGTCCTTTAAGGATATTCCTGAAAAGGACTATAATCCTTCAAGGGTATTCCTGAAAAAGACTATCGTCCTTCAAGGATATTCCTGAAAAGGACTATCGTCGTTCCAGGATATTCCTGAAAATGACTATCGTCCTTCAAACGTAGTCCTGCAAAAGACTATCGTCCTTCAAGGATTTTCCTGAAAAGGACTATCACCCTTCAAGGATTTTCCTGAAAAGGACTATCATCCTTCAAGGATATTCCTGAAAAGAACTATCGTCGTTCCAGGATATTCCTGAAAAGGGATATCGTCCTTCAAGGATATTCCTAAAAAGGACTGTCGTCCTTCAAGTATATTCCTGAAAAGGTCTATCATCCTTCAAGGATATTTCTGTAAAGGACTATCGTCCTTACAGGATATTCCTGAAAAGGACTACCATCTTTCTAGGATATTCCTGAAAAGGACTATCGTCCTTCAAGGGTATTCCTGAAAAAGACTATCGTCCTTCAAGGATATTCCTGAAAAGGACTATCGTCGTTCCAGGATATTCCTGAAAATGACTATCGTCCTTCAAACGTAGTCCTGCAAAAGACTATCGTCCTTCAAGGATTTTCCTGAAAAGGACTCTCGTCCTTAAAGGATATTCCTGAAAAGGACTATCGTCCTTTAAGGATATTCCTATTAGGACTTTCGTCCTTCAAGGATACTGCTGAAAAAGACAATCGTCCTGTAAGGATATTCCTGAAAAGGACTATCGTCCTTCAAACGAAGACTGAAAAAGACTATCGTCTTTCAAGGATTTTCCTGAAAAGGACTATCGTCCTTAAAGGATATTCCTGAAAAGGACTATCGTCCTTTAAGGATATTCCTATTAGGACTTTCGTCCTTCAAGGATACTCCTGAAAAAGACAATCGTCCTTTAAGGATATTCCTGAAAAGGACTATCGTCCTTCAAACGAAGACTGAAAAAGACTATCGTCTTTCAAGGATTTTCCTGAAAAGGACTATCGTCGTTCCAGGATATTCCTGAAAATGACTATCGTCCTTCAAACGTAGTCCTAAAAAAGACTATCCTCCTTCAAGGATATTCCTGAAAAGGACTATCGTCCTTAAAGGATATTCCTGAAAAGGACTATCGTCCTTAAAGGATATTCCTGAAAAGGACTTTCGTCGTTCCAGGATATTCCTGAAAAGGACTACCGTCCTTGAAGGATATTCCTGAAAAGGACTATCGTCGTTCCAGGATATTCCTGAAAAGGACTATCGTCGTTCCAGGATATTCCTGAAAAGGACTATCGTCCTTCAAGGATATTCCTGAAAAGGACTATCGTCCTTAAAGGATATTCCTGAAAAGGACTTTCGTCGTTCCAGGATATTCCTGAAGAGGACTACCGTCCTTGAAGGATATTCCTGAAAAGGACTATCGTGCTTCAAACGTAGTCCTGAAAAGGACTATCGTCCTTCAAGGATATTCCTGAAAAGGACTCTCGTCCTTCCAGGGTATTCCTGAAAAAGACTATCGTCCTTCAAGGATATTCCTGAAAGGACTATCGTCCTTCAAACGCAGTCCTGAAAATGACTTTCATCCTTCAAGGATATTCCTGAAAAGCATTTTCATCCTTCAAGGATATTCCTGAAAAGGACTATCGTCCTTTAAGGATATTCCTGAAAAGGACTATCGTCCTTCAAGGGTATTCCTGAAAAAGACTATCGTCCTTCAAGGATATTCCTGAAAAGGACTATCGTCGTTCCAGGATATTCCTGAAAATGACTATCGTCCTTCAAACGTAGTCCTGCAAAAGACTATCGTCCTTCAAGGATTTTCCTGAAAAGGACTCTCGTCCTTAAAGGATATTCCTGAAAAGGACTATCGTCCTTTAAGGATATTCCTATTAGGACTTTCGTCCTTCAAGGATACTGCTGAAAAAGACAATCGTCCTGTAAGGATATTCCTGAAAAGGACTATCGTCCTTCAAACGAAGACTGAAAAAGACTATCGTCTTTCAAGGATTTTCCTGAAAAGGACTATCGTCTTTAAAGGATATTCCTGAAAAGGACTATCGTCCTTTAAGGATATTCCTATTAGGACTTTCGTCCTTCAAGGATACTCCTGAAAAAGACAATCGTCCTTTAAGGATATTCCTGAAAAGGACTATCGTCCTTCAAACGAAGACTGAAAAAGACTATCGTCTTTCAAGGATTTTCCTGAAAAGGACTATCGTCGTTCCAGGATATTCCTGAAAATGACTATCGTCCTTCAAACGTAGTCCTAAAAAAGACTATCCTCCTTCAAGGATATTCCTGAAAAGGACTATCGTCCTTAAAGGATATTCCTGAAAAGGACTATCGTCCTTAAAGGATATTCCTGAAAAGGACTTTCGTCGTTCCAGGATATTCCTGAAAAGGACTACCGTCCTTGAAGGATATTCCTGAAAAGGACTATCGTCGTTCCAGGATATTCCTGAAAAGGACTATCGTCGTTCCAGGATATTCCTGAAAAGGACTATCGTCCTTCAAGGATATTCCTGAAAAGGACTATCGTCCTTAAAGGATATTCCTGAAAAGGACTTTCGTCGTTCCAGGATATTCCTGAAAAGGACTACCGTCCTTGAAGGATATTCCTGAAAAGGACTATCGTGCTTCAAACGTAGTCCTGAAAAGGACTATCGTCCTTCAAGGATATTCCTGAAAAGGACTCTCGTCCTTCCAGGGTATTCCTGAAAAAGACTATCGTCCTTCAAGGATATTCCTGAAAGGACTATCGTCCTTCAAACGCAGTCCTGAAAATGACTTTCATCCTTCAAGGATATTCCTGAAAAGCATTTTCATCCTTCAAGGATATTCCTGAAAAGGACTATCGTCCTTTAAGGATATTCCTGAAAAGGACTATCGTCCTTCAAGGGTATTCCTGAAAAAGACTATCGTCCTTCAAGGATATTCCTGAAAAGGACTATCGTCGTTCCAGGATATTCCTGAAAATGACTATCGTCCTTCAAACGTAGTCCTAAAAAAGACTATCCTCCTTCAAGGATATTCCTGAAAAGGACTATCGTCCTTAAAGGATATTCCTGAAAAGGACTTTCGTCGTTCCAGGATATTCCTGAAAAGGACTACCGTCCTTGAAGGATATTCCTGAAAAGGACTATCGTGCTTCAAACGTAGTCCTGAAAAGGACTATCGTCCTTCAATGATATTCCTGAAAAGGACTCTCGTCCTTCCAGGGTATTCCTGAAAAAGACTATCGTCCTTCAAACGTAGTCCTGCAAAAGACTATCGTCCTTCAAGGATTTTCCTGAAAAGGACTCTCGTCCTTAAAGGATATTCCTGAAAAGGACTATCGTCCTTTAAGGATATTCCTATTAGGACTTTCGTCCTTCAAGGATACTGCTGAAAAAGACAATCGTCCTGTAAGGATATTCCTGAAAAGGACTATCGTCCTTCAAACGAAGACTGAAAAAGACTATCGTCTTTCAAGGATTTTCCTGAAAAGGACTATCGTCCTTAAAGGATATTCCTGAAAAGGACTATCGTCCTTTAAGGATATTCCTATTAGGACTTTCGTCCTTCAAGGATACTCCTGAAAAAGACAATCGTCCTTTAAGGATATTCCTGAAAAGGACTATCGTCCTTCAAACGAAGACTGAAAAAGACTATCGTCTTTCAAGGATTTTCCTGAAAAGGACTATCGTCGTTCCAGGATATTCCTGAAAATGACTATCGTCCTTCAAACGTAGTCCTAAAAAAGACTATCCTCCTTCAAGGATATTCCTGAAAAGGACTATCGTCCTTAAAGGATATTCCTGAAAAGGACTTTCGTCGTTCCAGGATATTCCTGAAAAGGACTACCGTCCTTGAAGGATATTCCTGAAAAGGACTATCGTGCTTCAAACGTAGTCCTGAAAAGGACTATCGTCCTTCAATGATATTCCTGAAAAGGACTCTCGTCCTTCCAGGGTATTCCTGAAAAAGACTATCGTCCTTTAAGGATATTCCTGAAAAGGACTATCGTCCTTCAAGGGTATTCCTGAAAAAGACTATCGTCCTTGAAGGATATTCCTGAAAAGGACTATCGTGCTTCAAACGTAGTCCTGAAAAGGACTTTTGTCCTTCAAACGTAGTCCTGAAAAAGACTATCAACCTTCAAGGATATTCCTGAAAAGGACTATCGTCCTTCAAACGTAGTCCTAAAAAAGACTATCGTCCTTCAAGGATATTCCTGAAAAGGACTTTCATCCTTCAAGGATATTCCCGAAAAGGACTATCGTCCTTTAAGGATATTCCTGAAAAGGACTATCGTCCTTCAAGGGTATTCCTGAAAAAGACTATCGTCCTTCAAGGATATCCCTGAAAAGGACTTTCGTCCTTCAAGGATATTCCTGAAAAGGACAATCGTCCTTTTAGGATATTCCTGAAATGGACTATCGTCCTTCATACGTAGTCCTGAAAAGGACTTTTGTCCTTCAAACGTAGTCCTGAAAAAGACTATCAACCTTCAAGGATATTCCTGAAAAGGACTATCGTCCTTCAAACGTAGTCCTGAAAAAGACTTTCGTCCTTCAAGGATATTCCTGAAAAGGACTTTCATCCGTCAAGGATATTCCTGAAAGGACTATCGTCCTTTAAGGATATTCCTGAAAAGGACTATCGTCCTTCAAGGGTATTCCTGAAAAAGACTATCGTCCTTCATGGATATCCCTGAAAAGGACTTTCGTCCTTCAAGGATATTCCAGAAAAGGACAATCGTCCTTAAGGGTATTCCTGAAAAGGACTCTCGTCCTTCCAGGATATTCCTGAAAAGGACTATCGTCCTACAAGGATACTCCTGAAAAGGACTATCGTCCTTCAAGGATATTTCTGAAAAGGACTATCGTCCTTTAAGGATATTCCAGAAAAGGACTATCGTCCTTCAAGGGTATTCCTGCAAAGAACTATCGTCCTTCAAACGAAGTCCTGAAAAAGACTATCGTCCTTCAAGGATATTCCTGAAAAGGACTATCACCCTTCAAGGATTTTCCTGAAAAGGACTATCATCCTTCAAGGATATTCCTGAAAAGAACTATCGTCGTTCCAGGATATTCCTGAAAAGGGCTATCGTCCTTCAAGGATATTCCTAAAAAGGACTGTCGTCCTTCAAGTATATTCCTGAAAAGGTCTATCATCCTTCAAGGATATTTCTGTAAAGGACTATCGTCCTTACAGGATATTCCTGAAAAGGACTACCATCTTTCTAGGATATTCCTGAAAAGGACTATCGTCCTTCAAGGATATTTCTGAAAAGGACTATCATCCTTCAAGGATATTCCTGAAAAGGACTATCGGCCTTCAAACGAAGTCCTAAAAAGGACTATCGTCGTTCCAGGATATTCCTGAAAAGGACTATCGTCCTACAAGGATACTCCTGAAAAGAACTATCGTCATTCAAGGATATTCCTGAAAAGGACTATCGTCCTTAAAGGATATTCCTGAAAAGGACTTTCGTCGTTCCAGGATATTCCTGAAAAGGACTACCGTCCTTGAAGGATATTCCTGAAAAGGACTATCGTGCTTCAAACGTAGTCCTGAAAAGGACTATCGTCCTTCAAGGATATTCCTGAAAAGGACTCTCGTCCTTCCAGGGTATTCCTGAAAATGACTTCATCCTTCAAGGATATTCCTGAAAAGCATTTTCATCCTTCAAGGATATTCCTGAAAAGGACTATCGTCGTTCCAGGATATTCCTGAAAATGACTATCGTCCTTCAAACGTAGTCCTAAAAAAGACTATCCTCCTTCAAGGATATTCCTGAAAAGGACTATCGTCCTTAAAGGATATTCCTGAAAAGGACTTTCGTCGTTCCAGGATATTCCTGAAAAGGACTACCGTCCTTGAAGGATATTCCTGAAAAGGACTATCGTGCTTCAAACGTAGTCCTGAAAAGGACTATCGTCCTTCAAGGATATTCCTGAAAAGGACTCTCGTCCTTCCAGGGTATTCCTGAAAAAGACTATCGTCCTTCAAACGTAGTCCTGCAAAAGACTATCGTCCTTCAAGGATTTTCCTGAAAAGGACTCTCGTCCTTAAAGGATATTCCTGAAAAGGACTATCGTCCTTTAAGGATATTCCTATTAGGACTTTCGTCCTTCAAGGATACTCCTGAAAAAGACAATCGTCCTGTAAGGATATTCCTAAAAAGGACTATCGTCCTTCAAACGAAGACTGAAAAAGACTATCGTCTTTCAAGGATTTTCCTGAAAAGGACTATCGTCGTTCTAGGATATTCCTGAAAATGACTATCGTCCTTCAAACGTAGTCCTAAAAAAGACTATCCTCCTTCAAGGATATTCCTGAAAAGGACTATCGTCCTTAAAGGATATTCCTGAAAAGGACTTTCGTCGTTCCAGGATATTCCTGAAAAGGACTACCGTCCTTGAAGGATATTCCTGAAAAGGACTATCGTGCTTCAAACGAAGTCCTGAAAAGGACTATCGTCGTTCCAGGATATTCCTGAAAAGGACTACCGTCCTTGAAGGATATTCCTGAAAAGGACTATCGTGCTTCAAACGTAGTCCTGAAAATGACTATCATCCTTCAAGGATATTCCTGAAAAGCATTTTCATCCTTCAAGGATATTCCTGAAAAGGACTATCGTCCTTTAAGGATATTCCTGAAAAGGACTATCGCCCTTCAAGGGTATTCCTGAAAAAGACTATCGTCCTTCAAGAATATCCCTGAAAAGGACTTTCGTCCTTCAAGGATATTCCTGAAAAGGACTTTCGTCGTTCCACGATATTCCTGAAAAGGACTACCGTCCTTGAAGGATATTCCTGAAAAGGACTATCGTGCTTCAAACGTAGTCCTGAAAAGGACTATCGTCCTTCAAGGATATTCCTGAAAAGGACTCTCGTCCTTCCAGGGTATTCCTGAAAAAGACTATCGTCCTTCAAACGTAGTCCTGCAAAAGACTATCGTCCTTCAAGGGTTTTCCTGAAAAGGACTCTCGTCCTTAAAGGATATTCCTGAAAAGGACTATCGTCCTTTAAGGATATTCCTTTTAGGACTTTCGTCCTTCAAGGATACTCCTGAAAAAGACAATCGTCCTTTAAGGATATTCCTGAAAAGGACTATCGTCCTTCAAACGAAGACTGAAAAAGACTATCGTCTTTCAAGGATTTTCCTGAAAAGGACTATCGTCGTTCTAGGATATTCCTGAAAATGACTATCGTCCTTCAAACGTAGTCCTAAAAAAGACTATCCTCCTTCAAGGATATTTCTGAAAAGGACTATCGTCCTTCAAGGATATTCCTGAAAAGGACTATCGGCCTTCAAACGAAGTCCTGAAAAGTACTATCGTCCTTCAAACGAAGTCCTGAAAAGGACTATCGTCGTCCCAGGACATTCCTGAAAAGGACTATCGTCCTACAAGGATACTCCTGAAAAGGACTATCGTCCTACAAGGATACTCCTGAAAAGGACTATCGTCCTTCAAGGATATTCCTGAAAAGAACTATCGTCCTTTAAACGAAGTCCTGAAAAAGACTATCGTCTTTCAAGGATTTTCCTGAAAAGGACTATCGTCGTTCCAGGATATTCCTGAAAAGGACAACCATCTTTCTAGGATATTCCTGAAAAGGACTATCGTCCTTCAGGATATTTCTGAAAAGGACTATCGTCCTTCAAGGATATTCCTGAAAAGGACTTTCATCCTTCAAGGATATTCCTGAAAGGACTATCGTCCTTTAAGGATATTCCTGAAAAGGACTATCGTCCTTCAAGGGTATTCCTGAAAAAGACTATCGTCCTTCATGGATATCCCTGAAAAGGACTTTCGTCCTTCAAGGATATTCCTGAAAAGGACAATCGTCCTTTAAGGATATTCCTGAAAAGAACTATCGTCCTTCAAACGAAGTCCTGAAAAAGACTATCTTCTTTCAAGGATTTTCCTGAAAAGGACTATCGTCCTTCATACGTAGTCCTGAAAAGGACTTTTGTCCTTCAAACGTAGTCCTAAAAAAGACTATCAACCTTCAAGGATATTCCTGAAAAGGACTTTCGTCCTTCCATGATATTCCTGAAAAGGACTATCGTCCTTTAAGGGTATTCCTGAAAAGAACTATCGTCCTTCAAACGAAGTCCTGAAAAAGACTATCTTCTTTCAAGGATTTTCCTGAAAAGGACTATCGTCCTTCATACGTAGTCCTGAAAAGGACTTTTGTCCTTCAAACGTAGTCCTAAAAAAGACTATCAACCTTCAAGGATATTCCTGAAAAGGACTATCGTCCTTCAAACGTAGTCCTAAAAAAGACTATCGTCCTTCAAGGATATTCCTGAAAAGGACTTTCATCCTTCAAGGATATTCCTGAAAAGGACTATCGTCTTTTAAGGATATTCCTGAAAAGGACTATCGTCCTTCAAGGGTATTCCTGAAAAAGACTATCGTCCTTCAAGGATATCCCTGAAAAGGACTTTCGTCCTTCAAGGATATTCCTGAAAAGGACAATCGTCCTTTTAGGATATTCCTGAAATGGACTATCGTCCTTCAAACGTAGTCCTGAAAAGGACTTTTGTCCTTCAAACGTAGTCCTGAAAAAGACTATCAACCTTCAAGGATATTCCTGAAAAGGACTATCGTCCTTCAAACGTAGTCCTGAAAAAGACTTTCGTCCTTCAAGGATATTCCTGAAAAGGACTTTCATCCGTCAAGGATATTCCTGAAAGGACTATCGTCCTTTAAGGATATTCCTGAAAAGGACTATCGTCCTTCAAGGGTATTCCTGAAAAAGACTATCGTCCTTCATGGATATCCCTGAAAAGGACTTTCGTCCTTCAAGGATATTCCAGAAAAGGACAATCGTCCTTAAGGGTATTCCTGAAAAGGACTCTCGTCCTTCCAGGATATTCCTGAAAAGGACTATCGTCCTACAAGGATACTCCTGAAAAGGACTATCGTCCTTCAAGGATATTTCTGAAAAGGACTATCGTCCTTCAAGGATATTCCAGAAAAGGACTATCGTCCTTCAAGGGTATTCCTGCAAAGAACTATCGTCCTTCAAACGAAGTCCTGAAAAAGACTATCGTCCTTCAAGGATATTCCTGAAAAGGACTATCACCCTTCAAGGATTTTCCTGAAAAGGACTATCATCCTTCAAGGATATTCCTGAAAAGAACTATCGTCGTTCCAGGATATTCCTGAAAAGGGCTATCGTCCTCCAAGGATATTCCTAAAAAGGACTGTCGTCCTTCAAGTATATTCCTGAAAAGGTCTATCATCCTTCAAGGATATTTCTGAAAAGGACTATCGTCCTTACAGGATATTCCTGAAAAGGACTACCATCTTTCTAGGATATTCCTGAAAAGGACTATCGTCCTTCAAGGATATTCCTGAAAAGGACTATCGGCCTTCAAACGAAGTCCTAAAAAGGACTATCGTCGTTCCAGGATATTCCTGAAAAGGACTATCGTCCTTCAAGGATATTCCTGAAAAGGACTCTCGTCCTTCCAGGGTATTCCTGAAAAAGACTATCGTCCTTCAAGGATATTCCTGAAAGGACTATCGTCCTTCAAACGCAGTCCTGAAAATGACTTTCATCCTTCAAGGATATTCCTGAAAAGCATTTTCATCCTTCAAGGATATTCCTGAAAAGGACTATCGTCCTTTAAGGATATTCCTGAAAAGGACTATCGTCCTTCAAGGGTATTCCTGAAAAAGACTATCGTCCTTCAAGGATATTCCTGAAAAGGACTATCGTCGTTCCAGGATATTCCTGAAAATGACTATCGTCCTTCAAACGTAGTCCTAAAAAAGACTATCCTCCTTCAAGGATATTCCTGAAAAGGACTATCGTCCTTAAAGGATATTCCTGAAAAGGACTTTCGTCGTTCCAGGATATTCCTGAAAAGGACTACCGTCCTTGAAGGATATTCCTGAAAAGGACTATCGTGCTTCAAACGTAGTCCTGAAAAGGACTATCGTCCTTCAATGATATTCCTGAAAAGGACTCTCGTCCTTCCAGGGTATTCCTGAAAAAGACTATCGTCCTTCAAACGTAGTCCTGCAAAAGACTATCGTCCTTCAAGGATTTTCCTGAAAAGGACTCTCGTCTTTAAAGGATATTCCTGAAAAGGACTATCGTCCTTTAAGGATATTCCTATTAGGACTTTCGTCCTTCAAGGATACTGCTGAAAAAGACAATCGTCCTGTAAGGATATTCCTGAAAAGGACTATCGTCCTTCAAACGAAGACTGAAAAAGACTAACGTCTTTCAAGGATTTTCCTGAAAAGGACTATCGTCCTTAAAGGATATTCCTGAAAAGGACTATCGTCCTTTAAGGATATTCCTATTAGGACTTTCGTCCTTCAAGGATACTCCTGAAAAAGACAATCGTCCTTTAAGGATATTCCTGAAAAGGACTATCGTCCTTCAAACGAAGACTGAAAAAGACTATCGTCTTTCAAGGATTTTCCTGAAAAGGACTATCGTCGTTCTAGGATATTCCTGAAAATGACTATCGTCCTTCAAACGTAGTCCTTAAAAAGACTATCGTCCTTCAAGGATATTCCTGAAAAGGACTATCGTCCTTAAAGGATATTCCTGAAAAGGACTTTCGTCGTTCCAGGATATTCCTGAAAAGGACTACCGTCCTTGAAGGATATTCCTGAAAAGGACTATCGTGCTTCAAACGTAGTCCTGAAAAGGACTATCGTCCTTCAAGGATATTCCTGAAAAGGACTCTCGTCCTTCCAGGGTATTCCTGAAAAAGACTATCGTCCTTCAAGGATATTCCTGAAAGGACTATCGTCCTTCAAGGGTATTCCTGAAAAAGACTATCGTCCTTTAAGGATATTCCTGAAATGGACTGTCGTCCTTCATACGTAGTCCTGAAAAGGACTTTTGTCCTTCAAACGTAGTCCTGAAAAAGACTATCAACCTTCAAGGATATTCCTGAAATGGACTATCGTCCTTCAAACGTAGTCCTAAAAAAGACTATCGTCCTTCAAGGATATTCCTGAAAAGGACTTTCATCCTTCAAGGATATTCCTGAAAAGGACTATCGTCCTTTAAGGATATTCCTGAAAAGGACTATCGTCCTTCAAGGGTATTGCTGAAAAAGACTATCGTCCTTCAAGGATATCCCTGAAAAGGACTTTCGTCCTTCAAGGATATTCCTGAAAAGGACAATCGTCCTTTTAGGATATTCCTGAAATGGACTATCGTCCTTCATACGTAGTCCTGAAAAGGACTTTTGTCCTTCAAACGTAGTCCTGAAAAAGACTATCAACCTTCAAGGATATTCCTGAAAAGGACTATCGTCCTTCCAGGATATTCCTGAAAAGGACTATCGTCCTACAAGGATACTCCTGAAAAGGACTATCGTCCTTCAAGGATATTTCTGAAAAGGACTATCGTCCTTCAAGGATATTCCAGAAAAGGACTATCGTCCTTCAAGGGTATTCCTGCAAAGAACTAACGTCCTTCAAACGAAGTCCTGAAAAAGACTATCGTCCTTCAAGGATATTCCTGAAAAGGACTATCACCCTTCAAGGATTTTCCTGAAAAGGACTTTCATCCGTCAAGGATATTCCTGAAAGGACTATCGTCCTTTAAGGATATTCCTGATAAGGACTATCGTCCTTCAAGGGTATTCCTGAAAAAGACTATCGTCCTTCATGGATATCCCTGAAAAGGACTATCGTCCTTTAAGGATATTCCTGAAAAGGACTATCGTCCTACAAGGATACTCCTGAAAAGGACTATCGTCCTTCAAGGATATTTCTGAAAAGGACTATCGTCCTTCAAGGATATTCCAGAAAAGGACTATCGTCCTTCAAGGGTATTCCTGCAAAGAACTATCGTCCTTCAAACGAAGTCCTGAAAAAGACTATCGTCCTTCAAGGATATTCCTGAAAAGGACTATCACCCTTCAAGGATTTTCCTGAAAAGGACTATCATCCTTCAAGGATATTCCTGAAAAGAACTATCGTCGTTCCAGGATATTCCTGAAAAGGGCTATCGTCCTTCAAGGATATTCCTAAAAAGGACTGTCGTCCTTCAAGTATATTCCTGAAAAGGTCTATCATCCTTCAAGGATATTTCTGTAAAGGACTATCGTCCTTACAGGATATTCCTGAAAAGGACTACCATCTTTCTAGGATATTCCTGAAAAGGACTATCGTCCTTCAAGGATATTTCTCAAAGGACTATCATCCTTCAAGGATATTCCTGAAAAGGACTATCGGCCTTCAAACGAAGTCCTAAAAAGGACTATCGTCGTTCCAGGATATTCCTGAAAAGGACTATCGTCCTACAAGGATACTCCTGAAAAGAACTATCGTCCTTCAAGGATATTCCTGAAAAGGACTATCGTCCTTAAAGGATATTCCTGAAAAGGACTTTCGTCGTTCCAGGATATTCCTGAAAAGGACTACCGTCCTTGAAGGATATTCCTGAAAAGGACTATCGTGCTTCAAACGTAGTCCTGAAAAGGACTATCGTCCTTCAAGGATATTCCTGAAAAGGACTCTCGTCCTTCCAGGGTATTCCTGAAAAAGACTATCGTCCTTCAAGGATATTCCTGAAAGGACTATCGTCCTTCAAACGTAGTCCTGAAAATGACTTTCATCCTTCAAGGATATTCCTGAAAAGCATTTTCATCCTTCAAGGATATTCCTGAAAAGGACTATCGTCCTTTAAGGATATTCCTGAAAAGGACTATCGTCCTTCAAGGGTATTCCTGAAAAAGACTATCGTCCTTCAAGGATATCCCTGAAAAGGACTTTCGTCCTTCAAGGATATTCCTGAAAAGGACTATCGTCGTTCCAGGATATTCCTGAAAATGACTATCGTCCTTCAAACGTAGTCCTAAAAAAGACTATCCTCCTTCAAGGATATTCCTGAAAAGGACTATCGTCCTTAAAGGATATTCCTGTAAAGGACTTTCGTCGTTCCAGGATATTCCTGAAAAGGACTACCGTCCTTGAAGGATATTCCTGAAAAGGACTATCGTGCTTCAAACGTAGTCCTGAAAAGGACTATCGTCCTTCAAGGATATTCCTGAAAAGGACTCTCGTCCTTCCAGGGTATTCCTGAAAAAGACTATCGTCCTTCAAACGTAGTCCTGCAAAAGACTATCGTCCTTCAAGGATTTTCCTGAAAAGGACTCTCGTCCTTAAAGGATATTCCTGAAAAGGACTATCGTCCTTTAAGGATATTCCTATTAGGACTTTCGTCTTTCAAGGATACTGCTCAAAAAGACAATCGTCCTGTAAGGATATTCCTGAAAAGGACTATCGTCCTTCAAACGAAGACTGAAAAAGACTATCGTCTTTCAAGGATTTTCCTGAAAAGGACTATCGTCGTTCTAGGATATTCCTGAAAATGACTATCGTCCTTCAAACGTAGTCCTAAAAAAGACTATCCTCCTTCAAGGATATTCCTGAAAAGGACTATCGTCCTTAAAGGATATTCCTGAAAAGGACTTTCGTCGTTCCAGGATATTCCTGAAAAGGACTATCGTGCTTCAAACGTAGTCCTGAAAAGGACTATCGTCCTTCAAGGATATTCCTGAAAAGGACTCTCGTCCTTCCAGGGTATTCCTGAAAAAGACTATCGTCCTTCAAACGTAGTCCTGCAAAAGACTATCGTCCTTCAAGGATTTTCCTGAAAAGGACTCTCGTCCTTAAAGGATATTCCTGAAAAGGACTATCGTCCTTTAAGGATATTCCTATTAGGACTTTCGTCCTCCAAGGATACTCCTGAAAAAGACAATCGTCCTTTAAGGATATTCCTGAAAAGGACTATCGTCCTTCAAACGAAGACTGAAAAAGACTATCGTCTTTCAAGGATTTTCCTGAAAAGGACTATCGTCGTTCTAGGATATTCCTGAAAATGACTATCGTCCTTCAAACGTAGTCCTAAAAAAGACTATCCTCCTTCAAGGATATTCCTGAAAAGGACTATCGTCCTTAAAGGATATTCCTGAAAAGGACTTTCGTCGTTCCAGGATATTCCTGAAAAGGACTACCGTCCTTGAAGGATATTCCTGAAAAGGACTATCGTGCTTCAAACGAAGTCCTGAAAAGGACTATCGTGCTTCAAACGTAGTCCTGAAAATGACTATCATCCTTCAAGGATATTCCTGAAAAGCATTTTCATCCTTCAAGGATATTCCTGAAAAGGACTATCGTCCTTTAAGGATATTCCTGAAAAGGACTATCGTCCTTCAAGGGTATTCCTGAAAAAGACTATCGTCCTTCAAGGATATCCCTGAAAAGGACTTTCGTCCTTCAAGGATATTCCTGAAAAGGACTATCGTCGTTCCAGGATATTCCTGAAAATGATTATCGTCCTTCAAACGTAGTCCTAAAAAAGACTATCCTCCTTCAAGGATATTCCTGAAAAGGACTATCGTCCTTAAAGGATATTCCTGAAAAGGACTTTCGTCGTTCCAGGATATTCCTGAAAAGGACTACCGTCCTTGAAGGATATTCCTGAAAAGGACTATCGTGCTTCAAACGTAGTCCTGAAAAGGACTATCGTCCTTCAAGGATATTCCTGAAAAGGACTCTCGTCCTTCCAGGGTATTCCTGAAAAAGACTATCGTCCTTCAAACGTAGTCCTGCAAAAGACTATCGTCCTTCAAGGATTTTCCTGAAAAGGACTCTCGTCCTTAAAGGATATTCCTGAAAAGGACTATCGTCCTTTATGGATATTCCTATTAGGACTTTCGTCCTTCAAGGATACTCCTGAAAAAGACAATCGTCCTTTAAGGATATTCCTGAAAAGGACTATCGTCCTTCAAACGAAGACTGAAAAAGACTATCGTCCTTCAAGGGTTTTCCTGAAAAGGACTCTCGTCCTTAAAGGATATTCCTGAAAAGGACTATCGTCCTTTAAGGATATTCCTATTAGGACTTTCGTCCTTCAAGGATACTCCTGAAAAAGACAATCGTCCTTTAAGGATATTCCTGAAAAGGACTATCGTCCTTCAAACGAAGACTGAAAAAGACTATCGTCTTTCAAGGATTTTCCTGAAATGGACTATCGTCGTTCTAGGATATTCCTGAAAATGACTATCGTCCTTCAAACGTAGTCCTAAAAAAGACTATCCTCCTTCAAGGATATTCCTGAAAAGGACTATCGTCCTTAAAGGATATTCCTGAAAAGGACTTTCGTCGTTCCAGGATATTCCTGAAAAGGACTACCGTCCTTGAAGTATATTCCTGAAAAGGACTATCGTGCTTCAAACGTAGTCCTGAAAAGGACTATCGTCCTTCAAGGATATTCCTGAAAAGGACTCTCGTCCTTCCAGGGTATTCCTGAAAAAGACTATCGTCCTTCAAACGTAGTCCTGCAAAAGACTATCGTCCTTCAAGGATTTTCCTGAAAAGGACTCTCGTCCTTAAAGGATATTCCTGAAAAGGACTGTCGTCCTTTAAGGATATTCCTATTAGGACTTTCGTCCTTCAAGGATACTCCTGAAAAAGACAATCGTCCTTTAAGGATATTCCTGAAAAGGACTATCGTCCTTCAAACGAAGATTGAAAAAGACTATCGTCTTTCAAGGATTTTCCTGAAAAGGACTATCGTCGTTCTAGGATATTCCTGAAAATGACTATCGTCCTTCAAACGTAGTCCTAAAAAAGACTATCCTCCTTCAAGGATATTCCTGAGAAGGACTATCGTCCTTAAAGGATATTCCTGAAAAGGACTTTCGTCGTTCCAGGATATTCCTGAAAAGGACTACCGTCCTTGAAGGATATTCCTGAAAAGGACTATCGTGCTTCAAACGTAGTCCTGAAAAGGACTATCGTCCTTCAAGGATATTCCTGAAAAGGACTCTCGTCCTTCCAGGGTATTCCTGAAAAAGACTATCGTCCTTCAAACGTAGTCCTGCAAAAGACTATCGTCCTTCAAGGATTTTCCTGAAAAGGACTCTCGTCCTTAAAGGATATTCCTGAAAAGGACTATCGTCCTTTATGGATATTCCTATTAGGACTTTCGTCCTTCAAGGATACTCCTGAAAAAGACAATCGTCCTTTAAGGATATTCCTGAAAAGGACTATCGTCCTTCAAACGAAGACTGAAAAAGACTATCGTCTTTCAAGGATTTTCCTGAAATGGACTATCGTCGTTCTAGGATATTCCTGAAAATGACTATCGTCCTTCAAACGTAGTCCTAAAAAAGACTATCCTCCTTCAAGGATATTCCTGAAAAGGACTATCGTCCTTAAAGGATATTCCTGAAAAGGACTTTCGTCGTTCCAGGATATTCCTGAAAAGGACTACCGTCCTTGAAGTATATTCCTGAAAAGGACTATCGTGCTTCAAACGTAGTCCTGAAAAGGACTATCGTCCTTCAAGGATATTCCTGAAAAGGACTCTCGTCCTTCCAGGGTATTCCTGAAAAAGACTATCGTCCTTCAAACGTAGTCCTGCAAAAGACTATCGTCCTTCAAGGATTTTCCTGAAAAGGACTCTCGTCCTTAAAGGATATTCCTGAAAAGGACTGTCGTCCTTTAAGGATATTCCTATTAGGACTTTCGTCCTTCAAGGATACTCCTGAAAAAGACAATCGTCCTTTAAGGATATTCCTGAAAAGGACTATCGTCCTTCAAACGAAGATTGAAAAAGACTATCGTCTTTCAAGGATTTTCCTGAAAAGGACTATCGTCGTTCTAGGATATTCCTGAAAATGACTATCGTCCTTCAAACGTAGTCCTAAAAAAGACTATCCTCCTTCAAGGATATTCCTGAAAAGGACTATCGTCCTTAAAGGATATTCCTGAAAAGGACTTTCGTCGTTCCAGGATATTCCTGAAAAGGACTTTCGTCGTTCCAGGATATTCCTGAAAAGGACTATCGTGCTTCAAACGTAGTCCTGAAAAGGACTATCGTCCTTCAAGGATATTCCTGAAAAGGACTCTCGTCCTTCCAGGGTATTCCTGAAAAAGACTATCGTCCTTCAAACGTAGTCCTGCAAAAGACTATCGTCCTTCAAGGATTTTCCTGAAAAGGACTCTCGTCCTTAAAGGATATTCCTGAAAATGACTATCGTCCTTTAAGGATATTCCTATTAGGACTTTCGTCCTCCAAGGATACTCCTGAAAAAGAATCGTCCTTTAAGGATATTCCTGAAAAGGACTATCGTCCTTCAAACGAAGACTGAAAAAGACTATCGTCTTTCAAGGATTTTCCTGAAAAGGACTATCGTCGTTCTAGGATATTCCTGAAAATGACTATCGTCCTTCAAACGTAGTCCTAAAAAAGACTATCCTCCTTCAAGGATATTCCTGAAAAGGACTATCGTCCTTAAAGGATATTCCTGAAAAGGACTTTCGTCCTTCAAGGATATTCCTGAAAAGGACTATCGTCGTTCCAGGATATTCCTGAAAATGACTATCGTCCTTCAAACGTAGTCCTAAAAAAGACTATCCTCCTTCAAGGATATTCCTGAAAAGGACTATCGTCCTTAAAGGATATTCCTGAAAAGGACTTTCGTCGTTCCAGGATATTCCTGAAAAGGACTACCGTCCTTGAAGGATATTCCTGAAAAGGACTATCGTGCTTCAAACGTAGTCCTGAAAAGGACTATCGTCCTTCAAGGATATTCCTGAAAAGGACTCTCGTCCTTCCAGGGTATTCCTGAAAAAGACTATCGTCCTTCAAACGTAGTCCTGCAAAAGACTATCGTCCTTCAAGGATTTTCCTGAAAAGGACTCTCGTCCTTAAAGGATATTCCTGAAAAGGACTATCGTCCTTTATGGATATTCCTATTAGGACTTTCGTCCTTCAAGGATACTCCTGAAAAAGACAATCGTCCTTTAAGGATATTCCTGAAAAGGACTATCGTCCTTCAAACGAAGACTGAAAAAGACTATCGTCTTTCAAGGATTTTCCTGAAAAGGACTATCGTCGTTCTAGGATATTCCTGAAAATGACTATCGTCCTTCAAACGTAGTCCTAAAAAAGACTATCCTCCTTCAAGGATATTCCTGAAAAGGACTATCGTCCTTAAAGGATATTCCTGAAAAGGACTTTCGTCGTTCCAGGATATTCCTGAAAAGGACTACCGTCCTTGAAGGATATTCCTGAAAAGGACTATCGTGCTTCAAACGTAGTCCTGAAAAGGACTATCGTCCTTCAAGGATATTCCTGAAAAGGACTCTCGTCCTTCCAGGGTATTCCTGAAAAAGACTATCGTCCTTCAAACGTAGTCCTGCAAAAGACTATCGTCCTTCAAGGATTTTCCTGAAAAGGACTCTCGTCCTTAAAGGATATTCCTGAAAAGGACTATCGTCCTTTATGGATATTCCTATTAGGACTTTCGTCCTTCAAGGATACTCCTGAAAAAGACAATCGTCCTTTAAGGATATTCCTGAAAAGGACTATCGTCCTTCAAACGAAGACTGAAAAAGACTATCGTCTTTCAAGGATTTTCCTGAAAAGGACTATCGTCGTTCTAGGATATTCCTGAAAATGACTATCGTCCTTCAAACGTAGTCCTAAAAAAGACTATCCTCCTTCAAGGATATTCCTGAAAAGGACTATCGTCCTTAAAGGATATTCCTGAAAAGGACTTTCGTCGTTCCAGGATATTCCTGAAAAGGACTACCGTCCTTGAAGGATATTCCTGAAAAGGACTATCGTGCTTCAAACGTAGTCCTGAAAAGGACTATCGTCCTTCAAGGATATTCCTGAAAAGGACTCTCGTCCTTCCAGGGTATTCCTGAAAAAGACTATCGTCCTTCAAACGTAGTCCTGCAAAAGACTATCGTCCTTCAAGGATTTTCCTGAAAAGGACTCTCGTCCTTAAAGGATATTCCTGAAAAGGACTATCGTCCTTTAAGGATATTCCTATTAGGACTTTCGTCCTTCAAGGATACTCCTGAAAAAGACAATCGTCCTTTAAGGATATTCCTGAAAAGGACTATCGTCCTTCAAACGAAGACTGAAAAAGACTATCGTCTTTCAAGGATTTTCCTGAAAAGGACTATCGTCGTTCTAGGATATTCCTGAAAATGACTATCGTCCTTCAAACGTAGTCCTAAAAAAGACTATCCTCCTTCAAGGATATTCCTGAAAAGGACTATCGTCCTTAAAGGATATTCCTGAAAAGGACTTTCGTCGTTCCAGGATATTCCTGAAAAGGACTACCGTCCTTGAAGGATATTCCTGAAAAGGACTATCGTGCTTCAAACGTAGTCCTGAAAAGGACTATCGTCCTTCAAGGATATTCCTGAAAAGGACTCTCGTCCTTCCAGGATATTCCTGAAAAGGACTATCGTCCTTCAAGGGTATTACTGAAAAGAACTATCGTCCTTCAAACGTAGTCCTGAAAAGGACTATCGTCCTTCAAACATAGTCCTGAAAAGGGCTATCGTCCTTCAAGGATATTCCTGAAAAGGACTATCGTCCTTCAAGGATATTCCTGAAAAGGACTATCGTCCTACAAGGATACTCCTCTAAAGGACTATCGTCCTTCAAGGATATTTCTGAAAAGGACTATCGTCCTTCAATGATATTCCTGAAAAGGACTATCGTCGTTCCTGGATATTCCTGAAAAGGGCTATCGTCCTTCAAGGATATTCCTGAAAAGGACTATCATCCTTCAAGGATATTCCTGAAAAGAACTATCGTCCTTCAAACGAAGTCCTGAAAAAAAAAATCGTCCCTTAAGGATTTTCCTGAAAAGCACTATCGTCCTTGAAGGATATTCTTAAAAAGTAATGTCGCCCTTCAAGGATATTCCTGTAAAGGACTATCATCCTTCAAGGATATTCCTGAAAAGGACTATCGTCCTTCAAGGATATTCCTGGAAAGGACTATCGTCTTTCAAGGATATTCCTGAAAAGGACTATCGTCCTTAAAACGAAGTCCTGAAAAAGACTATCGTCCTTTAAGTATTTTCCTGAAAAACACTATCGTCCTTTAAGGATATTCCTAAAAAGGATTATCATCCTCTAAGAATATTCCTGAAAAGGACTTTCGTCGATCGTTAATACATATAATGGTGAAAGGTTGACAGACTATCGTCCTCTAGATTCCATTGACCTTTATTCATTCAGTCGCCTTCTATGTTATGCATATGAATGGTAATGGATGAGATTTCTTCTCATTTTCTAAACCATCAGAGGATTATTTACGTCATAGTCATTATATTGTTTTCTCAAGAATACTAAATAATCATTTTTAAGCAGTCGCGATTTATACTCATTTTATTTAATATTTGAGACCGGGTCACGGTGAATAAAAATCAAGAAAATTTATAATTAATATAACTAAATAATTATTATTTTGTTAGGAAAATTCATGTTATATGTGTATGTAATCTGTGTTGTTGCATACGTAATGTTGATAAATAGGGTCAATTGCGGTCAGCTCTCCCCATCTGCGGCCACATATTCACAGAATTAGCTAAAAATGGAGCGCTGTGTCCGCTATCAATTTACGTCACTTTTTTCTAAAAAAACAGCTTCTAAATAATGAACCTCTTTTCCCTTGTATATGTACATCCCACGTGTTGACTGTCAGTTGGTTTTAGCAATACAATATACGAAAGAGTATTTAATGTAGTGTTTTTTCTTATTGATTTCGTTTTATCCCTGGCAGGATTAGGTGCCAATTACTAGACTAGTAATATTATTGATTTTTGTTGGTGATTCATAGATCAAATGCTGAGTTAATCTCAACTTTAATTTATATGTTCAAAGTAACTTTAAAACTAAAGGATTAAATGCTTAAAATTTCCGTACATATATATATACAAATTAGCTACAAAAATAAGTAAATATATACAAATTAAGTAATTTATATACCTACCTAAAGACACTTATTTATAAATGAATAAACGTAACTAAAATTCTCAAAATAAAAATACGGTACTCAAACATTCTCTCGGTTACCAAAATATAATCGTATACCAAAACCAAAGAATTATTTAAAAATAAACAACTTCAAACACAAAATACTTATAAAAGGCTCCAACATTTTCTCTCGGGCAGCGTCTAAATTGATTTACGGTAGGTAATGACTGCTCGACATTTTCCTCTTAAACATTAGTATGAAAAGCCACATTGTTATTAATAAAACAGCTAAGTAGCGAGACGAAGCCACGAAATTGTCACTTAAGTGTACATTAAGGACTGCGCAGGTACAACCAACCGCGGAATGGAGCGAGATTAACTATAGTACTGTTATGTATTATGTAAACTTTGCACCTTCCGTGGTGATCAAGGACGTAAAAAGAATGTTAACTAGTGACCGGTCTTCCCGGCATTTCGTAGGTAAATAGTAATGGAATGTATTGGGCGATGTGCAACCTGTCACCAAGTTCCATATGACATCAGAAACCCAATAATTATGCTGAAAATTGAGCTACGTAATATTCTATCTTTTTACTTTTGTCTACAATTAATATTTGAACATACTCGTACTTCAAAAGCCTATAAATTTGCGCGTGTGGTGTGCCGAATATTTCAGTATTTTGGTAACGAGTACTGTACGTCGCATCTTACGATAAACCAACCGGGGAATGAATGTGGTTTGTTGAATTAATAAACTTCAATTCAAAATTTGTATGGTAATCGTAATCAAAGGGCGCACAAAATTTTGTTCGCACCTTTCAAGACAACTAAACTTACAGCGTACAAATAAAAAGTTTTCGTACATAAATCTTAAATACTGAATAAATACTCCATTATTTAAATGTGTATAGAACATTACCCTACATTTAGTTACTGATTATATGTATGTTGTATATGTTGACTTTTTAGTTTTTTAGTCTTTATATGATGAGTGTTTTTATTAATTCTCTAATTATTGGCAGTGAGATCATGCCAATAAAAGGTTCGGCCGCTGCCATTTGGACAGACACAATAAACCAAACGGTCATGGCCCTAAAAAGCTTGGTTCGCCATAATAAAAATAATATTGGGGTCGAATGCAGACGTGAATGATAGGTAAGAAGTGGCGGCAACGACCTTACATTTTAAGTATACATTTATATACACTTTTTCTTTTGGAGCTTGCTTAGCTTAAACTTAAACAAACAAACAAACTGAAACAAAATTAAAAAACGCTTAGATCCTCAGAGGGGTAATATGTCCAAGGGGCTGTGATGTTATTAATAAAGAATTTATGCAAACTAGCTCCATTACCCCATGACATTGACCCCTAAACCTTTAATTTATGTGTCTTTAATAAACCCAGCTTATAATAGCCAGTTCATAATAGCATATAAAGGTACCAAGCATGCAAAAAAATGTGTATAATACACTTACTTTTAGAATGTACCAAATTTTGTAGAAGCAGCAACTTCAAAGATTATTACGCCACTTCTAATCTTTTTCACGCTGCAACCATTAAGGGTTTGGTCAGACGTGCTGGCTTCCTTTCATCAATAAAACGACAATAAGCGATATTTCCTCAATCGTAAAGTGAAAACGACCGTTTGGCACACCTACGCCAGTCACGAAGCTTTATTTGTTGCCACTTGCTACACTGCCTACCTGCTATGGAACTAATACTATTATAGAACTCTTTACCTACAAGTTATAGTAATTACAAATAATAATAACTGTCTCGGTCTAGTTTGGGACGTAAAAAGAATGCTAACTAGCTGTCGCTCTTACCGGCCTATCATAGGAAGCGACTAAGTGACCAAGGATAAATAGAATCTATTGTGCCATAGGGTTAAACCTGTTATCATTGTTTCAAATGGCATCGTAACCTAAATAACTATTAATGCTAAAAAATGCCCACACCGAAATAATAACAAGACACTAAACTTACACTAATTATAACAATTATTGCTTATTTGTTCTAAATAAAGTTACATTAGCACCGTGTCAACAAACTACATTAACGTGACAGATAGTTTTGCAAAAGTAATCTGGAAAATATCATGTCTCTGATGTTCCGTTTACATAAGGATAAAAAGGAGAGAAAGCAGGGATTTGAGTATATAACCATATCAATGCCATCACAGCCCCAATCGTTAAGCTAACAGTGACCAAGGAAAATTGTATCTGCGATACTTAGGCGCTATAGGGATTGATGGATATAAGTGAGTAAAGTTAGAGTGACGTTAGAAGTACCTATAACCGCCGAGTGCGTATAAGGAGGTGTATGAGTGTCAATGAAGTGAAGGTTTGTTAGGATTGTGAAAAATGGCTTCGTGATCTCTAGAGGGGCTCTCTACAGGCAAACGGGCGTGATGTGTTTGTATTTTTTAAAAAGTTTAAAAAAGTTTATTTCACAAAAATCTTAAACTAGTTACAAAAATGGGCAGTGCTCTCCTAAAGTAGTCTGTTGACTGTATCTCGGGAGAGACACTCTTCCCTTAGAAGTTCTTAATCTAGTTTAATTTGAAGAGGTACAATGAAAATGCCAAATATGGTCAATAAATTGCAAGCACATATAATTTTTTTACAATATTATTAATTCTAATTACAAGAAATTACACACTTATGGCCTAGATAACTATAATATAACATAAATATATTTTGTGTAGTGTGAGTAAGTGAATTATGATTGTGTGTATGTTGTAGGGGAGAATGAATGAAAATATGTATGTTGGTAACCATTAGGAACGTACAATTAACTTGAATGTATGAGTTTGTGCTATTTTTGGTTACTAACTATATTGTACCTAAATTTCCAGTATAGAGAGTTAAAAAACGACGCATCCTGCTTATTGAACAGTGAAACTGGCACTCCAGGGGTGCTTTTAGGCCACATTCAATTTCCTCACTCAGCGCCCGTAAAGAGATGTCTCCCCGCGAAAGGAAATACTTTATCAACCGTGCACTTAGTGGGAACATGGATGAAGCAGGTTCTATACTGCGTACTATGTTGTATTCATATTGATATTTTATATAAGTTAGGTGAATGATCATCATGATTCGAAATAATTACCTTGAATGGTGGTTGCTTGGAGGTGGATTTGGTGCTCGGTGGAGACAGAAATACGAACACTGTTAATTCAACGATAACATTGGTAGCTCAAATATCTCAATAGTGTGAAAGTAATCGTAATATCACAAAAAAGTTTCACACACTAATAAATCTGCAAAACAATGTAATATTTATGTAAATCATAGTGATTTAATAAGCTTATTTAATACCTTTATTATTACGAACACCAATAATTATTGAATTACACTTAATTATCATTAAATAAGTTGAAGAAAAATTCCCTTTTTTTGCACACCTCGTATCTGAGCACAAAAAGTAATTACTTTTAGCATTGATTTATTGCAATTTTAAAGAACTTTAACCGAATTCTTAAGAACGCTTTTACTCTCCGACAATCCGTACTAAAATCTTCCCAGGATAAACCTTTGTACTAAAAAAGCGTGTCCCAGTTTGTGTACTTAAACAATTTCATTTGAATAGCAAGAGGGTGCTTTGACAAACACTATTCACTTCGTTTAACTATTCAAAGTGAGCTTTGTACTACGACTGTTACTACGGAAAAACTACGGAAGCTTCTCCTATGTTAATTCGTAGTCTGGAGCTGCTGTCATATTTATGAGAAATGGTGTGTTTAAATAAATTAGATAAAAAAATAATAGAAAACACTCCATGAAAAATAAAAAAACGTATAAAAAAATAAAATATTTTTAATAAATAATATTAATCAATATGATAATCAAATTGCATTCACATTAGAAACATTTTTAATTATGTTAAACCAGGCAAAGCTGAAAAAAAAGTATAAAGATTTCGCTTATCTAAATTTAACATAATACTACAATTCATACTAGAATATTTCTAAATGGTGTTAAGTATACTCCTGTGATATCTCTCTTAGCAATCGGCTGCACATGTTTAATGGCTCTCGCATTTTCTTTGTTTACCAAATTCAATCTAAACTTTTGCCGTAAATCTGTGCTCACACCACCCGGAAATGTGGTTTTGTAGAATATTACTGAATACATTACAAGGACATCAAACTACTTGTGTATGGCAAACTCCGTGAATATTGAACTAAAAGTAAATATGATAACGATAGTAATAATGAATGTAATACATGAACATGATAATTACTTTTACTTTATATTTTCTAATGCCATCATCAATCGGATAAATTAATACACAATCTTAGATCGTTGTCATGGCAACGTACCTTATTTAGAAATACTACTTTCTATACGGCGTGTCGGAGGAGGCGACTAAGGGAGTAGGGATCAATTGAATTTATGGCGCGATGGACTAGCAACCTGTCACTAATGTTTCATGACATCACAACCCCAATAATTATGCTGTAACGTGAAATAGAAGATATTATATCTCCGAGGTTCTGTCCACCACGAAAGGGATTAAAGGTGAATGTATATGTATGTACATTTTCTTGACTATGTAAGTAATCAAACTTGACTGATATTAAAAATACGAAATCAATAAGTCACAAGTTATGCTTCGATAGAAAATGGTAGAATTTAATTAAGTATCTGGTGATTCAATATTGCATTCTTCGAAGATCAGTTTTTCTTTACTGCTATATTTAGAAATTAAGTAAAGCAAATAATGCATAAATCTTGTAGATGAATTAAACATACTTTCTATAATACTGGTTGAATCATGTGAGGCCTTACCAAAAACATGGTTTCTATTAAACTGCCGTAAATATTATTACTATCTAATTGTAAAGCGTTTTTTATAGTTAATGAAATAAACATTTGATTGAAAACTTCACATCCATTTTTAATCTTTTCATTTAAATTATATTTGGTATTGTCGTATAAAGTCATTGAGTGTGTTGTAATTGCAGAAGGAATACACTATTATACGTATTACTAAAAAGTCCTAACTCAAATTTAATATGAGTAGTTCGTTCGTTTCAAATATTGACTGTCCTTTCAAAATAAGATCTACTCGTATGAAGCCCTCGTCTACATGATTAAATTTGCACAGGTCTTCTCTAAGTTTCAAACTATGGGAATAAATAAAGAGTGTATTTATTCATAATATAAATGTTGTAGAAGTTTTCAACAAATACTGATATATGCAACAAAATATATAACAGCAAAGGTAAGGTTTGAGTTGGGGCTGTATTATTTTAGTGTAGATACAATAAATGAATTTATGATCACATATGTATTTGCTGTGAAATTTAGTAAGATTCATGTTTGTTTAAATTGTGGCTAAATAAAAAAAGAATGGTTGCTAGTTACCCCTCTTCTCAGCGAGTTGTGAAGGGGGTCGAATAAGTTCCTTAGCAGGTATAAACGGACTTTATTGAACTATGGTCCTTGCCTTCTTAATAAATAATATATTCATTGAGTCCAATTCGATAAGGTACCTTGCTTAGCTATTCATCTTCTGCATAACGTGTTATGTTTCGTCCAAAACTAAGTCAAATATGCGTCAAGGGTATCGAATCGCACAAAAGGCCCCTGAATAGATCGGGAATGCCTCAAGCGAGGATCAAGCCTCGATATTAGGTGAAAGCCTTTATGGGGCTAAGACGGCTGTTTGTTTAATGGGAAGCACTTATTTGCATGACGTATTATAAGTATATACACAGTTAATTTATACAAATGCTAGGAATTTATTGGTTTTAAAAAACATATGCTATATACTCGTACGTATACATACATAATATTAACATCATTAAGTCAATTATCAGAAGATCTGGAACAATAACTACTTGGGACCTTCAGCATTAATATTGAGGTTGTGAAAGCATTGAAATTGATTATTGGTGGCACGCACAAGCCTATGAACAAGAGATAAATCAACTACGAGTATTTATTATTTACTTTCTAATTGATATTAGTGAGTATATACATCAGTTGTTTGGTGAACAATAATGAAAAATTTATCTACGAAAGAATGGCTAATGTTTGTTATTATACTTTATTAGCTTATATTATCCATCTAGAAAGACAGGTAAGTTCTTTACCATGCATACGGACACATGATTCCTTATACTCCAGCTACAAGATCAACTTCATACGTCCTGAGAAACTAAGAGCTGGGACTGCATCCGCTTGCTTCGAGAACTTATTGAGAAATGGCTCCTCAAATTGATTCCGACATCCCGGCGGCTGACTTTTAAAAGGCTGTAGAACTTTTTACCTCCTGCATATTCTTTATGGGCCCAAGTATGAACTTGGCTCTTGCGGGATTATTATAACATGCTGCGTCTGCTCTCAGTAATGGCTAAGTAATTGGTCGGATAGGTTAAGGTAAACGTTACATCAGGCTTTCGTAATTAATAAATAGTGGCCTAGTAAGACGATATGTGACATACTGACAAAAGTTGATGTTAGAAGTACCTGTAACTATCGGGTATGTATGTATGTGGAGGTGAATAGATGACAATCAAGTGAAAGTAGTTAGCTGAGATCGGTAAAAATGGTATCTATGATATACGGCTGTCGGCTGACGGTCTGTGAAGCTTAAGATCATGATATGCAATATTGTGAGAAAAACAATACACTTTAGAAAACCTACGACATATGTTAAAAAAAAATTATGTTACGTGATTTAAAAATAAAAAAATTCACCTAATAACTTAAAGAACACATGGGATCCAATTCAGAGGGAAACGTCATAAACCCCGACAACACCACTCGAATAAAATCAAACAATCCGTCCACATTACTTTTTATTAGGGTCGTGAAGATAGGAAACTTTTACTGCGATGGTAAGGCTCAGCAGTTATCGACTGATCCTAACAAGACGATTCCAAATTCAAACACATTATTGTGAGTATACATATTTAAATAATATGTAGATATAGAAGTAGATCTCCCTTACAGAAATAAGGAATAGAGATTTATAAGGATTATTAAAGTATACTTTTTTAAGAAATTGCACCAATTAAATCATTATTATTTCATGTCATGTTATTATTATATCATTATTAGTACTTAATGTCAAGTTCTTATTTGCATTAAGGCTTAAATATAGCATCATTTTCTTTATTTATCCTAAATATGATAAATTTCAAAGGTAGTCCGCAAAGGAGCAAGAATTCAATTTGAGCGGCGCTTCAAAGACTTGAACTGGATACAGACTGAGAGCTCTCGCTTGTGTTTTCTTAGCGATAAACTGCATACACGTACAGAGCCCGATCTCTTAAAATACCAAAACATTTAGTTTGGATAAAAATATTTAGGGTTAATAGCAAGCAAAGGTTGGCTGGCTATTTACAGTGTGGATTTCTATTGGTATGAACTAAGTTTGTTCTATTATATTAATTTTCATACGTCAAACAACGTTACAGTAGTATTAGAATATAGGATAATAAGTAATAATTTAAATTAAAAACAAACGCCTTCACGACCACTAACCCTAGCGGAGTAGTGCAAATTAGATTAAATTGAAATAAACAAAATTTAATTGCCTTCGAAATAGCGGTGATGGGCACTAAAGCCTCTGACTACCTCGTCAAAATAGGGAGTGTGTGATGAGTTTGTACTATATTCATTAGAGTACACTCAAGTACATGAATCAACATGATGTTCTGATTAGTAACGATACTAAACAAACTCATCACTTGCATTGCATTTTATTTTAAATTAGTTAAATTTATGTCTAAGCTACATTAGTCTCAATACTACTGCACACTTCCAATACATCTTATATCCATGAATATAAGGATGGTACCTTATATTCCAGGACATAAGCTATATAGTATAGTCAAAAAACCATCTCACTTATCACACGTCATATCCCTTTCCGATTCGAATCAAATATTTGCAAGCGATATCCAATAGAACAAAAGGCGGCGTTGAATGGGTCACAGAAGCCTTAGGCGAGGATCACTAGTCAAACGATCTCGGTCGATATTAACTGAGCTTATTTGACCAAGATGTCTTTTCGAAGATGTCGAAAAAAGGACTTGTAGGATAAGTTTTTTATATTTCTTCAGCTATGTGGGTTGTGTATCAGCAATGCAATAACCCGTTGGTTTCGTGGTTATGAAGTTAGGTTATTTATTTGAAAACTGAGGTAACCAGATAGCAAAATAATATAGTAGTAGCCAACGGTAAATAATCGTCTTGTGTGTAAGTTGGAGGCGTATATGAGTATATACCTGATACTATAAATATTCCTAATGATCCCGGGTATCAATCCAGAACTTGTGTGTTTTAAGTAACGCAACTAATAGAAAGTGAATATGAATAAAAACATGTTCATAAATAAGAAATCTCAATAGATATATCAATAATAAAATTAAAGAACTCAACAAGTTATTAGATGCTATGAGGTGTAATAAAAGAATAAAAATTACCTTTCTTCATTTTTATATACCACGTGAAAGATCTATTTCGAAAGTTAACCCCTAAAAACCATCCAATCCCTACAACTTTCATCCAGTAATGGCTATAATACTTCTGATACTGGTACTCAATACTTGTGATACTTGGGAAGGCTACATTGTGATAGAAAATATTTTTACGATCGGTAAACGAGCCACCGTATTGCCTGAGCGCCCATTCCTATAGTAGTCGATAAGATAAGCCGTCCTTTCCCATCCCTACGACCCCTATTCCTAAAAGTGCCTTATCAGTGCATTGGAATACTCATCTTTCCCTTTTTAGACATATATACATGTGTTCACGCCTCTATTTACCAATGGAGATGAAGACGGTAGGCATCCTGAACGATGGTGACAAATCTTAGGTCTTAGATTAACATTGTCGTGATAATCTTTTGATTCTTTAGGCCTTTTTGTAGATTTACAACCTCGTATAACTTAAGTTGTACAACTTAGATTATATTTGAATCTATAATTGGAGATAGAAATCAGTTTATGAAGAATTATATATATTACCTTAGGTTCACGGAAACAACGTTCAATCAAACCCTTACAAGTTCCAAGTAATATATCTATGATTAGTTTAATCGAACCTTTTGATTTCCAATAATAAAGGAATACCGAAAAAACGTTATACATACATATATACTTACATATACTCTCTCTATACGTATATACTTTCAAATCCTCGAATCCCTTACGGGGTGAACAAATCTTGGACACATAATATCTGCTTCATCACTTTAAGCATAACACCATAGTTATGACACCAACAAAATGTTTAGTTACTAACATATTAAGGTCGCTAGCCCATCACCCAATAGCTTGTCCTACATATACTAAAAGTGCAGGGCTCGTGCCAAAGCCGATGATAATTTTTCGCCGTCAGCCGCAGTGTCTTGTTCGAGGACTCTCTCAACGGAAATAAATCGCCACTCCACTTGGGTTAGCTACCACTCGAGCCATTCGAAACCGAAAAATGCTAAAGTGCTACGGGGTCTAGCTATCTAAATCACAGAGAACACTGAAACTGAGGTGTAAATGATATTTAATATTAAATTGTTTGTTAAGCGTGACATACAACTTTTGCATGTATTATTTATATCTGTCATTTTAACAGACAGGGAGAAGTGGTGATTTGGGGGATGTTCAACGAGGATTCATACAGGCTGATGATGATGCTGATGATTTATATACATACATACATATCACGCCTGATTCATTGTAGAGGGGTAGGTGGAGATCACTGATCCCTCTGACAAACTGAGTTACAGGTACTTCTCACGTTACCCTTTTTAAATATGTCGTCTATCAGACTGTCATATGTCTTATATGCCGACCCCTACGTAACTGCCTTTCCACTTCACTCGCATATATTCCTTTTGCCAACATTCATCGGCATAACATGTTTAAACCATCGAAGCATGCCCTTTTCAATCTTAGTCACTACATCTTCTTTCAAACCGCAACCTTATTTTTAATTCTATCATCCAATGTCACTCCTAACATTTGTTTCAGTGGCCGCATCTATATCTGTCAGATTGATGATTTGTATCTATTAAATATTATACCATGAAGCATGAAGGAAACCAAGGGACTAAGGTAACAACCTACTTAAACCATCTCCACATTTGTAGTTATCTTAAGTGTGTGAGAAGATATTATCTCACAGCAAATGATAGTACGTGAGAATAATTATGTTTGAATCAATTAAAACGACCAGATATAATTAACTGTGGCCATCACCATCTTGGTAGTTAAGTATGTGAGAAGGTATTATCTAACAGAAAATGATAACGTCAAATTACTTTATAAGATCGATTTTATTCATTATAAGTAGCTACGAGTATGCTACACTCTACACATTTATTGTAAACTTGTCAAATTGGAGACATATATTTAGGAGATAGTCACTGCCTATCCCGTTGGGGACGTAGAGGCATGATTATATCTACAAATAATGTGTATGTAAGCGGCATTACCACACAATAAAATATATAATGCATTTTTTTAAATTAATTATTTAGTTTAAATTCTTCTCACAACGTACTAGATCTCATTAATAAGCGCGAAGATCAAATCGAAACTCTATATACAAAACATACTCGTATTTAAGCTTAAACATTAATCACAAGCAAGATACTTACCAAAGAGTCTAAATCCAGGGTAATTTAAATAAATATTTAAATCTCCTTGGTGTTCGAACGGAAAGATCATTGAGTGAGGATGAATAAATATTTCTATAAAGCTTTTCCGAAGACTTGGCGTAATGAAATTCTTATCTGACCCGCCTCGGGCGGAAAAACATTATTCTCGCTTATAAATTTTAATGCAAAAACAGTGTATTATTGTGTTGATAAAATGATGGATCGGTCAGGATCGATCTCGTGGGATATTAACTTACGAACTTCGGATCACGGCGCTATTTGATGCATGGAGAGGTTATGAAAAGCCCGGATTTAAGCTTGATATATCCTTTATTTTGGCTTTTTCAACGTCACACTAGATAGATTATTACTTCCGCGTTTGATACATACATATACATTTACATCTTTTCGGTTCGGATAGAGCCTCGGAAACATGATGACAATAGTTTCTTAGTAACTTTTAAACAATTCTAAGTTAACATGAACATAACATACGCTTCACGACTTGTGTATACACACTACCTTTTTGTTGTAGCGGGGTAGTCAGAAAATTGAGTTCCCATCTGCTAAAATTCGAAGGCATCTTAGGAGTCTGCGTTTCACTAGATATATAGAACCCAACGTGATAGATAGTGAACCGTATCGCCGCATACAGGTACTGCCTATTACGTATCATTCATCGGTACATGCCAGAGCCGGGATTTGAACCTAGGGCTTCTAATAAGAAGTCAGAGGCCTTTTCCACTGGGTTTCAGCCGCTATACAATTCTAAGTTATAATGTCATAATATGGGATATGAATTATATCTCAGTTATTGATAATTCACTATTGAACGTACACATAAATATAAACGTACATATCGATACTACTTAAGTCGCGGCGTGGGACCAATATTACACTTCCGTCGTCCAACGACTTCCGACGATTTGAACTAGATTATCTAAAGATCTCGAGTCTTTCATTTCTTAACCGTTTCAGCACCTTTTACGCCAAATAGGACTTACTTACAAATGCATTCAATTCCTTTAGGGTACATCATAATCTCTTTTAGGGTACATCAACGTAACATATCCTCCCCACCCTTCGCGTAACTTAAGGGGATATGATGGTATTCATATTATGGACCATTGGGTTCATGCTACTTACAGAATACCCGATAGTTTCCATGCAATTCCTTTCCCTGATTACCTCCTCAGACATGCTGTAAAGAACAGTGGCTAGTTTGCGTTCTATTAATGTCCCCGAACAGGTTAGAACAGGACAGTAATAGTCGTCAAAAAAACAATACAAACTCTTACATATTCTAGTTACATAGGTGCTCCATCTTCATTCAAAACGGGGAAATATGAGCGTTGAATTAAGATATAAATCTGGTGCGTTCAAAATCCAAGACATTTCCATTTGTTGTGAAGAACGGAGTGCTCCCATGAAGGGCCGACAATATTCGCGGCATTAGCATTTTTCATGATCCCGAAGCGGTTAATGGGAATTTAACGATACCCGCGTTTTGTGCTCAAGCAACATCGTAACAACGAGATCTCTTTAAAGTGCTCCTTATGAATATACTTGGGAATATACTTGCACTAGTATTTAGACTATAAATGTCTTCTCTACGGATAATGGGCAGTAAAAGTATATGTTGTAGAAGAATGTGATTTATTCCTTTTTTATAATATATAACGGTTATTTTCTAATTATATAGTCCAAAGTCATGCTGCATTATGTATAAGTTATATAATACATGAATATAAAATTTTAAATACAGTTATATTTCCATGTTTACAAAATAAGGAGTTACAAAAAAGATCGATCAATTCCGTATCGAACTAGCATGCCTACCTATTACTTGCTCTTAAGCCCTAATTAAACAGGCATAAATCTCATTTGAATTAATTTGTATGTATCACAGCAGCGTGAATCAAGGCGCGACCTTGCCCTAACGCTACGCAGAATAAGTACATGCTTGAGACCTAAAGGTATTTTATACATCAGTCAAGCGGTTACTAGACTCGAGATATCTCTTCTCAGATAGATGCATCTTGCTAGTCGGCTGCTGGAATGGGCTTTGCGAATATTCGCAGTCTCTCGAGTGATCTCGCCTACCGGATGGCCAGTGCACTATGGCTTGAGAGGTAGGTCAGTGATAGTTATAGTTTACTATACAAAGAATTTAACACATTTTCAAAAATTGAGATACCTTAACTAACATAACGTTTAGACATGTTGAATAGGGTAAATTTAGAAGTATTTATAATCGCTGAGTGTGTGTGAGGAGGTGTATGATGAAGAGGTTTGTCAGGATCGGGACAGATGGGGATGCATGATCCCTGTCTACTCCGCTCTAGGGAAAAGGGCATGATGTACGTGTATGTAAATATAACTGTATCGATATTATAGTCTTTCAAAAGTTTGAGGTTAAAGCCCTATAATATCGTATAAAGGATTAAATGAAAAAAAGTAGTATGCAATTTAGAGTAATAAAATTGTGACCTTTAGTACTTATAAATGATATTCTTATATCACCAATCCTGAGACAATTTTCCGTCATTACCCCAAACTAAAATAATATAATTTCTATCTTTCTAGGTTATTGGAAGTAACTGTTTATTATTATGCATATACATATTATATGATTAAAGCTGCATTAAAACACCGGATCACGCTATCCCCATATAAAGACCTTAAATCACCTTTTTATCATTTATGTATAAGGATAGCGTTTTAATTTATCATTTACATTATTCGTGGGTTCGAGGTGTCTATAGAATTACTACCTTCGCAATTGCGGAGATGGAAACCTGAACCTCTGAGTAACTACCCCGCAAGGGTTAATGGTCGTGAATGCGTTTGTCTTTTGTCTTAATTAAAAATGGCTACCGATTTTTGCAATTACATCAATGGTTAGGCTTTCTAAAAGAGTCATGAGAGAGGGTAGACATTTAATATTAAAAACAAAGAATTCTCTTTATTTAAAAACAAGTAAAGCTTAGGTGTTGTAAAAGAAAATCTCATTTTACTTTCGATTGTATTTTAGTTCCAGTTATGAAACAGCTCAACTAAAATAAAATAAATTGTTCTTTGTTCCAAACCACAAAATAAGTAAGAGTATATTCCGAAATCATTCATGACCATAATGCTCTATTGTTTTTCACACTGCATCAATATTCTGATGTAACTTGCATTCCTGGCATACAAATTTTCTTTTATTGCTGATGTTATACAAAACAACACATACGCATTGTTACGCATATTCCTCACATAGTTTCTGTTTGTAAGCCACAACCAGAGGTATCTATTTCATTAAACCGCTTGTTAGAATCAGTTTTATTCATACTACATACATATATTCACGGCTCCACGTCCCCAACGGAATAGGCAGAGACTTTCGATCCCCACCTGGAATCTTGCTTCCCTTACACCCATGAACCTTATCACACTTACTCTACTGTTTTTCACCCTACGTACACCCTTTGAAATAATGACTCCAATTCGATCCATACTAAACGTGTCTATATACAAATGTCACATTAGGCGTTTACGCAGGGGCCAGCCCATTAAGACGTAGGACTGTCAGATAGCAAATAGACGTCATATTAAAAAAGGGTAACGGAAAAAAGATGAGGAGTAAGAAGTACCTATAACCGCCGAGCGTGTAAAGGAGGTGTATGATTGTCAATGTAGCGAAAGTGGTGATGGAAAGTGGTAGATAGATGGGGATCCGTTCCGACCCCTAAAGAGGGAGACAGACATTGTGTTAATGTATGTTTTATTAATAACTAGTGACCCGCTCCGGCTTCGCACGGGTATAAAATATATAGCCTACTCCATTGTTTAATGGATGTTATTATACATATAAACCTTCCTCTTGAATCACTCTATCTATTAAAAAGAAACCGCATCAAAATCCGTTGTGTAGTTTCAAAGATTTAAGCATACAAAGGGACATAGGGACAGAGAAAGTGACTTTGTACTATGTATTTATACCTTTTCATCTGCTCCCATTTCCAGATGGTGACACGTTTGACTTCATCGTGGTGGGCGCTGGCTCCTCGGGAGCTACCCTGGCCTCCCGACTCAGTGAGGTCACTCACTGGAGGATCCTACTCATAGAAGCCGGTGGAGATCCACCCTTTGCAAGCGTTGTAAGTATAATAGTCAAGGGATCAATAGGCCAATGTGTAGTGTTTTCAAATTTCAACTTAAAATAATGTCTAGTGGTAGCTGGGCGTAACAAGAAAGGTAAGCTGCCGTTCTTTCCAACATGTAGTAGATGACGACGAAGATTATATCGCAACCCTAATAATTATGTTAAAATAGTGAATTTATAGTATGTATTTCATCTTAAATATTGTTTATAATTTTTTATTAAATCTGTAGTATTATTTTTATTGTATTGAAACTGATGAACAACGAATTAATAACTATAATATGTTAGAATCTGTAGGTCCCAGAGATTCTAAAAAGGAAAATTAATACGAAACATATTCGACCAATTGACTAATCATCCTAAGTATAAGTATTTAGTATATTAGACACTTGCATTTAAAACAGTTATCGAGATTCTCCCGTACTCCGATTTCACGAGTTCATCTCTATTATTGCATAAAATACGAGTACTTTGGTGACATGGAACTCACAATTAAATTCATTACATACAAAAATAAGACAAAGCTACTTAAGAATCATATAAATCGGAAGCAAGATATTTACTCAGTAACATATTGAGAGAACAGTACAGAATAATCTAGTTTAGTGTTAATTGTTTTAATTGCATTTCATGCACCACTTAGAAGGCGGAATTGTTCGTTGGTTTTGTTTACTTTATTAATATTCATTAACTTAACTAGTTATCATAAGTACGTAAATAATAATCCTTGTTTAAAATAACGATGATATTGAAGTTTGCAAGTGCTTCATATGAATGCATTGATAATAATATAAGTACAGTTAATAATGTATTGTGTAATAGTATATAGTAATTTAATTACAAGTCTACTGAAGAATCGGATATTATCATTCAGCACTTATTTAAATATTAATAATAACTCACTTCAAGTACGAAGTTATTACAAACAAGTGTGACTAGCTTCAATCAGCGGCTTTACTCACGCATACGTTATTTTCTTCTGATAGGTATAATTCGGTTTAGATGTATAAGAGACTGGTTATCAAGAATTTCTAGTACAACTTCGATCAATATTTTAAATAAAGCAATTTTTTTTATTAAACATTATTTATATAGTGTGTATACGTTCGTATAAGAGTATTATTAGTTTTTTTTATTATTTTCAGATACCAAGTGGCATCCCCTTGCTAGCACATTCTAAACACGACTGGGACTACGTAGCTACTCTTGATAAGGGTATTGGCGAAGCTCATCCAGATAGAAAGATATTTCTAACCAGAGGCAAAGTTCTAGGAGGGTCATCGTCAGTCAACTACCACATCTATTCCAGAGGCGTCCCAGAAGATTATGAAAGATGGAACCAAGTATCACCAGGTTGGGATTGGGAAACTGTATTGAAATACTTCAAGAAATTAGAAGGAATGACAGATCAGTCCGTATTAGAAAGTGACAATGCATATCTACACTCTTCAAGTGGACCTGTCAAAATATCTCGCCCTAAACCAAATGAATATTTCGAGAATATAAACGAAAGACTCTTAGAGTCATATGAAGATCTAGGCATACCAAGAGTTCTTGAGTTGAATGGACCAGAAATCGAAGGAGTTACATTACCACATTTTACGTTTGCTAACGGTAGACGGTCTAGCACAGCGGAAGCATATTTGAGAAATATTAACAGAAATAATCTTATTGTAGCCCGAGAAACTAAAGTAACTAAAATTATTATTAAAAACAAAGAGGCTCAAGGTGTTGAAGTGATAACGAAATCTGGACAATATATAAGGCTTTATGCTAATTTAGAAGTAATTCTGTCAGCTGGCAGTATCGACACACCTAAAATACTCATGCTGTCTGGCATAGGACCAAAGAAAGAGCTTAGTAAACTAAAAATAAAGACTATAGTTGATCTACCCGTGGGATACAATTTACAAGATCATGCTTTGGTGCCCTTAAGCTTCACCGGGGCCAGAGGATTAGAAACCGTGTTTCAATCAGTTTATTCAATGCAAGAGATGGAGGCATTTCCAGTACCTATACAGAGTGGGTTTTTCAATGTGAACCTCACTTTGCCGGATTTTGATCCCAATTTCCGTCCAATGATTCAATTTTTTAACATCCATTTGGGCGCTTCGTTTTCTTTAGGGACGTATCTTATGTGTAGAATGATTCCAAATTTTAATCACGATTTTTGTGTAGCTCTGGGCGAAGCCAATGCATTGTATGAAATCGATATGACTCAAATTATATTACTACATCCGTTTTCCCGAGGTAGAGTTAAATTAAAATCTAGAAACCCAAAAGACGATCCTGTCATAGAATTGGGCTATTTTAGAAATACAATAGATTTAGAAATATTTACTGAAGCCACGAAATTTATGGCGGGTTTGATAAATACGCCATTCTTTAGGGAAGTAGGAGCTAATGTTGTTAAAGTACCTATAAAAGAATGTGAGGACATCGATTGGGGTACTGATAAGTATTGGAGATGTTACGCCAAAAATACCGTATCGTCTTTATTACATCCAGTAGGGACTTGTAAAATGGGACCAGATGGCGTGGTTGATCACAATTTAAAAGTTCATGGAATTGAGCACCTTAGAATAGTCGATGCATCCATAATGCCAGAAATAACTAGTGGTAACACGAATGCTCCGTGCATAATGATTGGTGAAAGGGCAGCTGATCTAATAAAGGAATATTACGGGGATGAAAATCGAGAAATGAATCTTAACTTTCAGATGGATTACTCGTTTGCTTAGAAACATTTCGGATTTAATTTCTGGATGTAGCAAATTTACAGCTATGTCACATGGAGAGAAAGTATGTTAAATATTGAAGAAATAAATGTTTGTTTAGAGATCCCGCCACATAAGGTGGCAGTTGGAGGCGTCGCCACAGTCGCGTAATCCAGTGTTGCCAGTAAACACGCCAAAACTAGCACTCACTGTGCCATACGGCTCGATACATTATATTGAGGTTTCATTTGTAACGATCTTTGGTTGCAGAGCTATAAACTCAAATAAAACAAATTAATATACCAAAGTCAAAATATTTTTATTCAAAATAGGCCCTATCATAAGCTCTCTTTGAAAGTTATTTTATGATCTAAGTACAAATTAAAAAAACTATATATTGACAAAAGGAATATATATGAGTGAAGTGGAAGGGCGGTTACGTAGGGGCCGGCCTAATAAGACATATATGTAACAGTCAGATAGACGCTATATTGAAAAAAGGTGACGTTAGGAGTACCTATAACCGCCGAGAGTGTATTAGAGAATGTATGAATGTCAATGAAGCGAAAGTGGTCTGTCAGGATCGGGACAAATGGGGATCCGTGATCTCTGCCTACCCCTCTACAGGGAATCAGGCGTGATGTGTATGTATGTATGTAAAAAACTATTTCAAACATGGCACTGAGCATTGTCTTTACATATTTTTACCGAGGTTAGTTCACCAACCATTTCGGCTGCTCAAGATGCCACGTCATGAAGACCACGACCGCTCTGATAAGAGCGTAACGATTGAGAAGAAGAAGTTCAGCGGAGACCCCTTGGAGAAGAACTAACAAGAAAACTCCAGAAATCAATTTATTATAATCACCCTTAACAAACATAACAATTACAAAGAGTGGGCAAAAAACACAACGCTGGTAATACTAAATTTACCTTTCATACAAAATAACACGCAATGGCGGAAACGTCAAATTTAGTTCCAAGTTTGGCTACTGCCACCTTATGTGGCGGGTACTCTAAAGATTCCATTTAAATTAAAAAAAAACTACCTTATAGTGGGCTCAATTCACGGTTCAACAATGTAATTATAAAAATAATCTATGAATGCAGTTGAAATTTTAAAATTAATTTTTGTTAAGGCCTCACGATACAAATGTCATAATTCAGGTTTAAGTAACCGTGGTTAAAAGTGCATTAAAAAATATATATATTTGATTTAAGCATGTCAATAGTTTGTATGATTGTCATTATACTAGTCATTTCGTACAGTCAGTTAATTATAGATTTATAAATAAATACCCATTAGTAGTTTTAATAAAAGATGATTTTGATATGATTTTCTTTTATTTTCAATATATTTAATTCAAATTATTAACATATTTTAATCTGCCTTAAGACTATCAACTCTTTCGAGGTAGACAAAAACTTGATTCAAATATTCAAAGACAAAGTGTTGTATATTATCAAACACTAGTATTCACTTACCAGGACCGGGAAAATGGGGAAAGATATTATGATGAGGAACACGTATGTATGCATGTAGTTGTTCTATTTCTCATATATTCTATTTACCCATTAATCATTTTTGACAGAAGCAATATCTGCTTGGTATCACTAAATTTTAGAACAACGAAATATTTTCTTTATCATTTACAACTTATTAAAATGAACGCATAGAGTTTTGACACGTCTTCCTTGGATAACTGAGAAAAATACCGTAATTGGCAAACTCGCTGCATAATCAAATAGCACCAGAGCCTACATCTTGCGATCTGCATAACCGCATGATAATTAATATTGAACGATATTCTAATTCCAGTGAGTATGCTAAGCAGTCTATTGTCATTAGGGGTTCCGCGAATGATGAACTCAAGTTCTTGATCATTACCATTACAAAGAGGGCCCTCAAGATATGCTAATGGCCACGGATAAGCATCCCTGCTAAAGATTCGCGAGTAAGATTGTGTTTACACTGACTTTCGAATTGTTTGTGCGAAGGCGACATGGATACATGCCAATATAAAGGTCTTTTGAAAATAGAGCAATTACTTACTTTCTTTTACAATTTTTTGCAGTTTGTAAATTAGATTTTTGATACTGATATTTTCGTAAATATTCGAAAAGTCGTACTTAGAATAAGTATAATTTTAATACACAATACTGTGTACTATATAGTACTAACTGCAAATAGATATTTTTGTAGTATCACAAGAATCTTTTTGTAACTATATTAAATGAATATAATATAAATTTAAAAATATGAATGAAATAGTTTCTTAATTTTATCTACTTAGAATCTTTTAATAAACAAATATGAACAACAAGTAGCAGATTCTAGTACGTGATATAGGCCTTTTCTATTCAGATTTTTGAATTGACATTGAAACTGTAGAATAGGTTATGTTGTTATGATCGCGGCTCTTGTTGTAGATTTAGGTTAGTTTCTGTTTATTTACATCGGATTGACATAATAATTTATATTAGATTAGCGTTTTTATTACTATTAATAGAACTAGAATTACGTAATTGTTCCTTATTAGCCTTATTTTAGTTAGGATATATGAATTCAGTGCTTCCACAGTTATTGCTTCTGTGAATTTTGCAAACTTTAGGAATATAATGGAATTTGAAGATAAAATCGCAAATCTAAAATTAGAAAACAAGTAAGTATAAGACAGCGTTATTTTGGGTCAATAGTTCTATTTGATGACGGGCCATCACGATATTTTTACATGGTATGGACATCAATATGTGTTTCCGAGGTTCTGTCCACCCCACAAGTGATGGAAGTATGTGACTGTATGTATGAACAACATACATTAAATAACATTCTTCATGTATGATAAAGAAGATTCCAAGTTCTTAAGATAATAAGTGTTCTAATGAACACGCAAGGGATTCATCTGCCCTGCAAGGGTATAAAGTTGCTAAGTAAATTTTAAATTGCAGTAAGAATGAATACTTCAAACATGTTATTATTACTGATAAAATATTTATATGACTGCATATTTTTTAGTGTAGATGAAACTAAACAGACAAAGCGAGAAGGTTATATAGATTGGACACACTACTTCATGGCAACCGCTTTCCTGGCAGGCAAACGCAGTAAGGACCCAAGTGTGCAAGTGGGTGCCTGTGTTGTAAATAAGGATAAGAAAATAGTGGGCATTGGGTAAGTCAAAGATGCAGTTAGTTTTAATATTTCATTTCATTCTTTGTTTGTTTACCTTTTATTACTTATTCTTTATATTCTTTAGAATAGGTATTTACACAGCAACAGGGAAAACCATCTGTCATATTAGTTGCTGACTATCTGATGAAAAGTGGGTTTCTTTTCAAAGGTAGTGTATTAAGAATGATGAACATAAGAGCATGTATGAGAACATCAATGGGTGTGAGGGAAACAAATGATATCTTGGGATCATTCAAGGTAGTGATCTATTGTCTCTACCTAATGTGGGTAGGAAAATAGAGGTGTAAATATATGTATATGTGTATAGTTCATAAAATCTATGTACAGTTTTTTGATATTATACTCTTTTTCAGCTATAATGGTATGCCAAATGGATGTCATGATGATGAATTTCCATGGGGAAAGAACACTCCATCACCCTTAGACAGTAAATACTTATATGGTAAGAAAGAAATGTATTGTTATTATAAGAACAGTATTTATTATTCTTTGTGAGATATATGCACTGCGTCCTGTGCGATTGTGTAGTTCTAAACAATATTATACAATAATTTCCACTGATCTTACCCTTGGCCTTAATTACCTCTTACAACATGACAGGAAGTATGGCAGCTAGTTAGCAGTTTTTATATACCCCAGACTAGCACAAGACAAAACACTAAATAAGATTGCCCAAACAATATATGAACTGCAATATATACGGCATGTAATCTCTTTCTGTAAACTCATTTCAGCATCATAATGAAATGTAAAATCTGCCAATGTGGCAGCTATCAAGTTAAATTAAATAATAGTAAACCTTAGACGATTTGAACCTATTCATATCGCTTCCCTGTTACAGAACAAATGGTTTTTTATATTTACTTACCTTCACCATATAGGTTTGATAAATAATTTATATATTTATTTCATCTTTCAGTGTGTCACGCAGAGATGAATGCAATAATAAACAAAAACACAGCTGATCTAAAAGGCTGCACAATTTATGTAGGGCTATTCCCTTGCAATGAGTGTGCCAAAATAATAATACAGTCAGGAATTAAGGAAGTTGTGTATTTGTCTGATAAACATGCTCATAAAGATGGCACTATTGCGTCAAAGAGAATGTTTGATGCAGTTAATATCAAATATTGGTATGTATTCTATTATAAACTTACAGATTTAACATAAAAAATGAATATTACACCTAAGATATTTTAATTCCCAAAAAGATTATCATCTCATACTATTATTATGTGTAGGAAGAGGTGTATGAGTGTCAATGAGGCGAAAGTGCTTTGTTAGGATCTGAACTAATGGGGAACCATGATTGCTCCCTACCCCTCTATATGGAAATGGACTTGATCTGTATGTTTGTAGCATTACGTATTACATAAGTTTATTAACATTTTGTTGCACCGAAATGCGTTCATGTGCCAAAAAGACTGAATGAAATATAATGAAATGACAGACCATCATTCTGACACCATATTAAATAATATCTTGCTCGAAGCTAAGATGTTCTAGGTTATGTCCACCTCAAAAGAGATTGAAAGACATGAGTAAAGGTTTAAATTCTAAATTCTTTTCATTTCAGGCAGTTCAAGCCAAATAGTGAACAGATTGTGATAGACTTCACAAGCATAGACTGGCAAAGTGCAAGTCCTCAAAAATGATGTCTGCTACAATAAGAAGAAAATGTTTGCATAATTTTAACTTGACAATGTGATATTAGTTTTATCTTTTGTAAAAATATATCACACTCTTTTCTTATGATCTTATCATAATAATTTGTAAATACATTATTAATTATGTCAACTCTACTTTTATATTTCAATTAGAACTGAAATTACCGATTGAAATGAAAAAAAAAACTGAAGGAAAATAAAAAGAAAGATGGATTGTAAAATATTTTTATTACTTTTATTTACAAATGACAGGGTACAAGTACTCCAAATCATGGCATTAATTTATCATTAGTGAAAGAAAATGCCCACCTAGCTCAATACGTACAAAAAACAATATGAAAACATTATACACAACATTGGATAATGCAATTCATGCACATTGGTATTACGCTTCGTTGAGCAAACTAGATTTCGAATTATCAAAGTTATCAATTTGATATTGTCTACCTAACGCACAGCCGCAACATTAAGAAACGAAATGTAACTAGAAATTAGGTAGTGTTTGAACCCATACATGGCTGAAATACGTTGTAGTCTTTGAATTCTCCATGGTTACATAAACATGGCTGACAACACATTAACTATATCAAAAATGTACCAAATTTAATAAGTTATTGCCAAAGAACTTTCTTAACTTATTGTTATGAATGTTGATATCGTTTAAATAATTACTAGGTAGGACGTTTCAAACAATACCATAAAGTCTCGAACCTTATTTCATCACCCAGGTGCACTTTGACAATTTTATCTAGATCTAGGTGCCCAATAGGTATTTGTAAGGAATTAGTATTATTCAAATATGACTTCTATTACGTCAGCTATTTCGAAATGTAACTATTTACATTGAATAGCGTCTGGCAAAGATATGAAAGACTGAATACCAAATTTCTTAATGATAATATTTAATTTACATTACCGTATTAAATCGTGTTTATTGAGAGTTTAATATTTTCTAAAAAGTCATAAGGACCAGTCAATTTGAAGAATGTTATTCGTAATAATTTTAATAAGAAAGTTAGTTTGAACACTTCTCATACAGTTCGAGGTAACTTCATGAAAAAACCTTACTTGTAATATTTACATGGTATATTTTACACGAGACATCGAAAAGTAATGAATATAATACTAACTAGACCAATTTAGTTATTAAAAACGAAAATTTCCTTCACTTGTAGTAAAAAAAACGTAAAAAGGGTATAAATTCCATAACAAAAGCAATTTCATATATAAAAAATCATATCCTTAACACCAAAAATGACTCGATTTCTTCTGTTTAGATAGTTTAGTACTATCGACAAATGTTTGCAAACATTAAACAGAACATTCTTTTTTAAGGATATAGTCTCCTCGTTGTGTCTAATTAAGTCTAGGAGTTGCCGAAATCAGCATCATCAGTATATCAGAGCAAATCAGTATACAAAAACTGCAAATCACAAACCGAACCACGTTCAAATAGTATGTTTGTGAGCTAATTATACATCTACGTATAGCTTATTGAGTCAATAATCGAGCTATAAATTGTTGTTGTGTATTTGAATATTGAATGTCAATGCCATTACAATAAAACAAATTTGTTAGATTCACACACTGCTGAAATCACAACAGAAAGTTGTCGTGTGGTATAAAATCGCGTATCCCTTTGCTAATGAAAGACGTACCTACTTTAACTTATGCATATAAAAACCTTTCAATACCCGACGTACGAGTAAGTTGCCATATTTAACAAAAACACATGTTACATCATTAATTAATATAACTAAATTTGTTCAGATGTTCAAACCTGTATATATCACGTTAGTCACACGTTTCCAATTACCACAAACTCAACCCCAACCTATACGCGAAAAACTTAAACACACTTACTCTCTACGATGAAAATGTTTGTATGATTGTGACTTAAACGAATGCATTGCACATGAGTAGGTACTTTAAACTTAACCCATATATGCCCAGAACTTTTCATGACACCGATTCTCATGAAATTTGGATATGTTTGCCCCTAAGCGGCACTATTAAATACTTAAGTGTCAGTTTTCAGATTTCAGCCCCGGTAGTACGATTTTTCAGGTGGGTCGAAAACGACCCCGTGGACATATTAGATTCCTAAAATGTATGAAAATATGAAATATCTAATTAAATGCTAAAATAAATCTAAAAAGTTATTTATTTAGAGTTCACAAGTAAATAGTGTATCCAAAACACAATAACAACATGAAATAATAATGATATATAAGTAAGAACAGTTCGTCATCGCATTTTTATTTGTGAAATTCTTCAAAGCATTTGTCATGAAGGTTGAGATTACACTTGCGGCACATCTTAACAGTTTTATTGCGACATAATGCACAGCGTTTCCTCAATTGGCCTGTAATAATCATATGCTGGGCTCCATACCGCCTTGCTGTGGCTGGTGGAGCGATGGCTGGTCGAGGGTGTGCTCCAATATGTTGCTTTGGTGTTCCGTATTGGAGCAACAATGATCGAGCAATTGAACGTCTGAATGACAATGTATCCACATGAGCTCCCATAGATCAGGCTCATGGATTTGGTAACTAAAATGTTATGTGAATCATCTTGATTCTCCCAAAACATTCGGCGTCTTGGCAAAGGTATATATCCACTTAGTACCAAAATACCGATGAAACATTTTATTTCATCCGATGAAAGAGTAATCGTCGTGTTAGGATCTTTACTGACAGCATACATAACAGATTGTCGGACTATATGTCGAATCACGTCCTCGGAAAAAACAATTCAAAAAATTCTACTGGGTCGCTATGATCCGACAACGACGAAACAGATCTTGGTGGTGGTGCTGCCCAATCGTCTATGAAGCCAACAAGATCAGTTTTACGCCACTTCCGAGGATACGTCTTTGGGTGAGATTTCTTTAGTCTTGGGGTACTTACAGGGTTTTCATCATTCACGGTAGCCCTGGAAGTACTTGGTTCACTGGGATTGAGGGTAGATGATTCAGAGGTATCGTCCTCATTGTCTTGATGACTATGAACTACCAGCTCAGAAGGGGCAAGCAACTGATTAGGGTTGAAATTTTCAACGGCTTGAGAGTCTTCATCTCCGGAATCTCCATCAGATATTTTACCATCACAAGGAGGATCCATATAGATATCGACTCCATCAACATTGTCTTCAACTTGCAACTCTTCCAATATGTCAATAATTTCATTAGTGGTCAGTATGCGCCGACTCCTGCAAAAAACACATTTGTATGAACACAAGGATGTACATGATGTACATGTGCCCACGGGGTCGTTTTCGACCCACTAAAATGTATATCAAAATATATCGTGGGCAATTATAGCACATGGCTTATTTTCAATAATCACACTTAGAGGGAACTATCAGAGATATGAAAACAAAAGAATTCATTAACTATGTATGTCATTATAACGCAGTACTTACATTTTTCTGAAGCAAGGTGGCAGTTTTTCCCCCAAATAAATAAAACGTGATTTTGAACCTCAATAAACCGTTCCGTTTCGCACTTGGGGTTATAATGGCGGCTAATTATGTTGAAACACTTCATAAACAATAAAAAAATGAAGGTAGTTGACAAAAAAACATCAACATTGCAAAATCACCCACCCACGATTAAGGTGGGTAGGTGTGGGTCGAAAACGACCTCGTGGGCATATATGGGTTAACATAATTTGTACATGTTGGTAAACTGGAGACGCAGTGTGTGTTAAGTCTTTCACGCAATGCACTTTGTTATAAGCCTAGTGTAGCACTAGAGTAATTCAGTTATTTATAGAGAGTTCTTTGAGGGTAGGCGTTAAGCTGTGGTCGGCTTCGTTTTCTTCGGCGGTGGGGGGCTTGAAGGCGGCGGCGTAAGGGAACTTCTTCCGGCACGCCTCCAGGTACTGTTCAGTCTCTGTCTCGCACTCGCCCAGCCCGCCTTCCTTCAGGCAATCTAACACATCCACACAGCCCTGGAAATAATAAAATGTAATAATAAGTGTTAGGTTATTATTTCTAGAGACATACTTATGACTCTTTTAGTTGTAATAATGTTTAGTACTATATAATATTGAACAAAATTTGAGTTATTAAATTGATACGGACGCCAATGAAAGGAATCTAAATAAAGTATATTAAAACAAAAATCGTTTCTATGTAATTTAAAGAATGTATGTAATCTACGAAATCCCAATCAGGAATCGGTGTCATCAGGAATGACCTTCTGCCAATCCATAATCTCAATCCATCCAAGTCTCGCTATTGACAGTTTTTTTTTATTCGTACACTGCTAAAAAATAATATGGCATTAGAGGAGTATTAGCCGTTGGGACTGAAAGGTCCTTGAATAGGCGCCATTCCGTATTAAGGTTAACGTGGAGCGCCACCCTGCAAGATGTGAGGACGTCCTACCAGAATCGAATTTGCACGGATTGCCACTAACAGAGATTGAACATAGCGTTCTATGTTATTCAATAGGCTTACGACCTTTTACATTTACTAGATTCTCCATACATCTAGTTAATTGCATATATAACCCCTTTACCTCAATAGAGACGTCCTTGTAGCTGAGATCAGTGGCCAGTTTCACGGCGAAATCCTTCCTGTCCGGCTGCACGCGTAGCAGCGCCCTTGCGCCCCACAGTGCCGCCACCTGCCCGCGCGCCGGCGCACTCTTCGCGAAGTCTTCCGCCATTTGAAGCGGCGTGCGGTTATTCCATATCTGGAAAAGTTATGGAATTTATATTACAATATCTTTAAAATAAGACATAATACACAATGAACCAAGTACTATTTCTATCACTAATTAGTAATACATACATACATATATTTACGCCTCAACTTGTCTAACGAGATAGACAGAGACTATCGATCGCCAACTTAAACGTTCCTGATAAATCTCGCTTGCGTCACTCACACCTTTAACCTTGACTAATCAATGACCATTCAAGTCAGAGCGACTACTGTTACTAAAGGGTCATATCATGCCTGAATGTTTTCTTATTAATATGACAGTATAAAACAAAGCCGCTTCCTCTGTCCCTATGTCCCTTTCTATGCTTAAATCTTTGAAACTCCGAAACGGATTTTGGTGCGGTTTTTTTTAATTAATAGAGTGATTCAAGAGGAACGTTTATATGTATAATAACATCCCTTAAATAGTGGAGTAGGCTATATATTTTATACCCTTGCGAAGCCGGAGCGGGTCACTAGTTACTAGATAAAGCAACTCACTGCCTCAGTCTCCGCCTTGACCACGTCCAGCACATGCGGGTGCGCGTCGGTGGCGTGCTCCTGCATCCAGAGGCGGAAGCGCAGCAGGCAGTCGTGCAGCTGGGGGCTGGTCGCGTCCACCCGCCGCGCGCGCTTTATGCTCTGCAGCATCAGGAGGGGACGGTCTGGAAATGGAGACATATGTTGCGTCAGTAATGAAATACCGACTAGAATAAATCTTGTATTAATGACTGATAGAATGAAATATTCTCCCGACATGTCGTTTCTCGTAAACAGTAAACAAGGAATAATGACTTACCATCGCTAATAGTTCCAATTACTCTGATCACCAGGTTTAACAAAACTATTTTCAGAACTTTTCGTGTTATGTATGCGATGACTTAAGTCGTTGTTGAGTTATAACCAGAGATCGGATAATCGGATGCATATTTACCTAAAGTTGACCGGCGGCTTAGTATGGAAAGCACTTCTTTATCGTAAAGATTTCGGGATTTCGGAATTGATGCGTTTAATGTTCGGAATATAGAATTAAATGTATTTTAATTACGTTTGTTGTGTTTTCTATTACAATATATTATTTGTAGGTACATTACTTGTATGGTAAAAAACCCGAATGTTTCGGGATGAATACCGTTAGCGTTTTGGTTATAAATATAATTGAATGCACACTCAAATAAAGGTTTTTAAATGAGGAGCGTAATTATTTGCGTTGAGAACAATATTTGAATAACATTGTAAAGCTTGTGCACTTAGCTTATTATAATTTGATAGGTAGGTAACCAACTAATTCGTAAATTCGTAATTTGTTTTATATCCGATTAGTTCTAAATCCCTGATTTTTTTCGAATCCCGACATTGAAAAAGACAATTCCGAAAAAAGAAGCCGTCTCCATATTTTCTTAGCCAAAAAATAAGTTTAGGTAAATATGCATCCGATTATCCGATCTCTGGTTATAACCTAACGTTTTGTAATAAGTCAATCAGCGCTGGCAACTAATATCACTATAAAGTTATAGGTAAAACATCTGAATGCGGCATTGCCGTAGCTAAAGAAAGAAATAAATGTTGATAACATTAAAATACCAACCTTTTCTATAAAATATTTCGAATGCCATCAAATGCGTTTCTATTCTATTAGAAGCTAGTGTCCTCAGTGGACATAGGAACTTGATCGCTTGCTCTAACGGGTCCTCAGCCTGAAATTACAAACAAATCATTTGTTATTAAATTGAAATGACAACACTGCCGCAAAGCAAAAAGATCCATACGACAACATATTATATTTTTATAACCAATCTTTAAAATTGAATCTTTTCTTATAATTTCTGTCCGGCCAATGACTGTGTTAATATAACCTGACGTTAAATCATGTACGAAAAGTTACCACGTACCAAGATACTTCTACCTCGTTTATTCTAATATATAAGTATATGCTTTAAACGACATCATCAAAACAAATTAGACCCGGAAATCAAAAACAGAACAGTAAAAAACATATAACTATTTTATAATACACACAAAGAAATGAACAAAGGTGTTAAAATGAGTCCACACAAAGAAATTTTCCCATCCAACCATCTATCACAATAGAAAAACAATCTAGAGCAAATAATCCTCATTTTAGTACACGACTTGATTCCACCGTGTACCGACAGGCGCTTTTCAACAATGCGCACAGCATCATTAATCAGGGAGACAGTGGGTACAGTTAGCAGAAAATAACGGGTAAAGTAATGATGATTTTATAACATGAATGTAATTGAAAGTTGAATAGCGCTGTTTTTTATGTTGATAACTTATATCAACAATAAATGACATAATTAAAACATTTATTTAGAATGTATTGTGTTTAAAAAATGTCCTAAGAAAACTTAAGTCTTTCAGTATTCCCTTTTAGCCTGATGTTGGATAAAAATACGTACACAAATTTAAAAATATTAATATTATCACTATCTAACTTATCTCCCAAACATACTTGAGTTAACCCCTCTTCAATTATATTCGGCACAAGCTAGTGTCACGACAATTTAAATTCTATATAATTAAAATGAACTATATATAAATGAACTCAACCGTTTAAGTATGTTCACGCTGACTGTACACTATGCAAAAACACATTACTTAACCCACGATTAGCTTCAATAATGGCAAGTCTAGTTCACAAATGTAAGTGATGTAACAAGTGTTTTTAGTCGCGACATCGCGTGTGCATGATTCAATTGAGCATGGTTTAGATCGGTACAACGAGGCACCAAAACATAAAGTACTAAAAGTATATTGAAGTGAAACTAATGTACATATTTATATATTTTTAACGTAGATCGAAATGATTGATACATAAACATCATTTAATTAATATAATACTTGAATATTTTTTTAAGTTACATTAAGGGTTTGTAATAATCATTGCCTTTTGACGCATAATGTGACCAAATATACTCATACTTTCTAACAGGTTAACAGGTGCTTTGTTGTGTAATTTTAGTTTTCGAAAATAAGATTTGTAGTTCAAATCTATCTAGTACACATTTAAAACTACCGAAATATTGATAACATATTAATAGAGAATTGAAGTGCGAATATAGAAAAACTACACATAATTTCATTATTTGAAATAAAAAATAAAAATTCACTTTATTCACAAAGACATATTTAGTGAACCAAGACGCAGCCTGTCCACACACTCAGCAAACAAATTGATTTGCACGCCCATTTGACATCACTCATTTCGCTGGTCACAGATTACAGCGGAGCTTACGAAATGAGTCTCTTAACTTGATATTATTGTCAACTTGGGCATTTGGCAAGATTCAGAACTGGTTTATACTGATTTATGCATTGCCAAATGATTTATAATTGCTTTGACGAATCTTATCAGTGATTTAATGATGGCAGAGCAATGTGCAAATATTCCTTAATAAGAGCGCTAAACAATATAACAAGTTTTAAGTAAAGCCGCCAACAATCAACTACATTTAATCACTGTGGCAACATTTCAATAGTTAATATCCGAAAAACTCCTTCACCATAACACATCTAATTAGTTTATGTAACGAAACATCACATGACTAATAACGACCAAGTAAGATCTCATCAGAAATAAAGAGATCGAATCAATTGATGTCACCAATGGTAGAAGCAACCGCAAGACTCGCAGAAAATGCCTTGCTCGTAGTTTAAACACCTATGCTTTGATAGATCTTGAGATGTGATTGTGTGAACCTACCCTTGCCAGCTTGTCAGGAATAAGCTCATCGAGTTGGGGCGTCTCAAGGTCGCCTTGCTCCTGCGCCTGCCTCGCCTTGTGATGCTGTTCACGTTTCACCTGAAAATTGTAATAAACAAATCAAGACTAAATAGGTGTATTTGTAAGAGATTTACATAATATGTGTATTCTTGTTTCTACTTCCCTATTAGGATGGAATACTAAAATATATCGGTAACTTGAACAATTCTGTCTTTAATAACTCTCTCATTGGATACATGCTCTGATGTTATCCATGCTCCTTTAATATTCAGAAACTAATAGAATTAGAGCTTTGTTATAAGTATATTACTTTATGATCTTCGTCAACAATTTTGCATTATGTAACATAACTAACATTCAAATAAAACATTAACATCAAAGTTATCAGAGCTAAACCCATAACATTTCGTAGCTCACATCTCGCATTATGTAACTTTCATGATGTATTATGTAACCAAAATTTACGTCTGAATACACCGGTCACATCATTAACATTCAATTAAACACTTGGCCCTTTGATCGATTTCACATCAACTCGAGATAAAGCTGTTCCGACATGTATTTCCTTTAGGAAATTTTAATTGCGGCTTACGCGTACTTATCACTGATCTCTAGGTCGATTTCCTCACGTGTGACAGGGCAGTTGACACTTTCGTGACTGTTGACATTCGACAGATAAATAAGATTTTTTATACTTTACTTGTATACAACCAAGTCTGATTTAAAGTTCAGCACCTAAGCACCATTAAATTGTATTACTGACTTGAATTAGTTGCAATATTTTATTTCAGCCTAGAACGAATGGAATTTATATGATAAACGTAATAAATACATTCAGCACTAATCATGTACAGTATTACACTGTTTATATCTGTTCTATAAGGTTTTATTATGATTAAGCAACCCTGATATCACGAGCTTCTTTACAACACTTTTCTTTTATCATTAAGATTCTTTATACTGTTTACAACTTCTACTTAACCAACCCTAGACTTGTAGTTATTATTAGGAAACTCTTAGTAATCGTTATATGTAGTACCATTTACCTGTATGTCTAATAATACTGTCAAGTTAAGGTATAGGAATATGTATTATAATATCACCTGCACTTGCGCTGCCAGGGCACTCTCCTGTTCGGCCTTACGTTTCGCTTTCCTCTGCTTGTTTCTCAGTTTCTTCAACTCCGACGGCGCCAGGTTCTCTGCAACAAAAGGAGACAGAAATTTAAATACAGATGTATATAAAGAATAACAATATCGAAAAAAAGAAGGAAAAAAAATGAATTGGATAATTAATAGGTACAACAAGTTTATTCATAAAGCTACCCGTGCTCAGCGATTGAAACAAAATATCAAGAAACGCTATTACGGGTGCAGTTTTCAGCCAGAGCATATATCTTTGTACGGTACGGAGAAATAGATCGAATATAGATTAAAATTTTAGTATTACATAAAAAGTGGCATCGAAGGAGCTATAAAGACTCCTTCCCGCAAAGACAAAATTAAACCTGAGTTAAGAATCTTAAATAAAAAGTAATATAATCTTAGAAATGTAACAAATGCACATATGTATAACATACTTTAAACGAGAATGAAATAACCGCATAAACCTTACATATTTCATCCTATTATACAATCGCAAAAAGTTTAGAAAATCTCAAGTATCAAGTTGTAACCGGTCCATACGATACTTGACGAACAAGTACGCTAAGAACTTTTAACTGCACGGTAACAGGTTGTTAAAACATTTTTTGAACCCATGTACTAGCTAGCAACATTAAAAGAATATTTACGATGTTGAATTTTGTAGACAGGTATTTATCAAAATAAAATCAGACACTTATCTTAGAGTTAAGTGGAATACATGTAGCTAGATGCTAAATTATATTATACGTAATTGAAGTAGTATAAAATGATATAAGTATCTAGTTATAACATAATCGTATATAGGTATGTAATATATAATAACCAGTATAGTGAAAAAATAGATCTATGATACATTTTCCATCTAATAAATTGATAATTGATTCAAATTATTTCTACTGTGATGGCCTACCAATCTAAGTAACATTACGTTTCCGACATTTCGATGGTTGTCTATTGGCAGATATGCAGGCATGTACAATAATATCAAAGTTTTTCATTACCCTTATATTCAAATATTCAGATACTAGCATTTAGTACCACACAATTTAGCAAGCCCGCAATTCCCGGACAATGGGCACCAAACACTTGTGAAAAGCAATTAACTTTTAGCACATCAGATTTATCTGGGCGCCGTTCTTTCGTTGCAAAGCTAGCCCATTAAATACTTATTATTATCGACGTTGGCTCGCCGACCACAATGGTCTATTTCATTTGGAGCTGACCGTACTGACATTAGCCGGGAGCGTTGTGCAAGCGAGCGAATGCGCCCACGCCTCGCATTTCTGCCTCCACCCTGCACCCGCCATTGTGCACTGTCCTTTCATTATTATTAGATTGTTGACAATACAATATATTGAGAAATACCTTAAATTATATACTTATACATCATGCCCGTTCATATACAAACGAGTGGCGAGAGATCACAGATCCCAAAATGTCTTGATCATCACACACACTCAGCAGTAAAGGATACTCCATTACCAATATGCATTCTACCTGACTGTCATGTATCTTATTGGTCATAAATTGACCACGATATTTATACAAAAGAAGCATACACTTCATAATTATCAGTGTATCTCAACATAACACAGATAGATGTAGACCATCCCCATATTACGCTACCTATCTACATATCTTTGACTAAATTGTCATTTGATAATTCGATTGAATAAAAATTAATGTTTTTTATGTATGCACTACGACTGCTTTAATGACTGGAAGAGAATCTGTGAAGATTTTCTCCACATAGACCATATTTTCGATTGTCAAAGTGAAATGGCTACGAATAATTGTGAATTATCGTCAGGCAGAACTAGGTTTCGAATCCAACACGTCGCTGGTCTGCGCACGAACATATCAACGGGTTGCGAAAGCCCTTTGTGGTGGCCACGCTGACTTACTGTCCTAGACAGGTCGCCGGCGCTTGCCTCACGCGCTCAGACAACCGCCTCTTATCTTTCTCAACAAATATCCAACTCAATAGTCCGTTTATTTTATTGCAGAATTAAAAGTTACGAACCAAACATGTGTTAAGCAAAGCATTTACTGGGTTTACGAGAGGTACTTGGTGTTGTTATTGAGGTAAAGTAGCAAAAGGTGTGTAAGCGTGTAACCGAATAGAATGTTTAAACTATTTTCAAATGGAATAGAATACTTTGAGGTGCCAAAAGAAAGTCAATTATTGCAACAACTATTTTCATTAAACTGAGTTAAACATAGTCAATTGAAACCGAAACATAACGTCTCCTATCTTTTTAAAGGAAGGCACATCCCAAGTATGTACTTGAGATCATATTCGTCCACACAAACGCCTGCATATATCATACGAAGGAACCTTTATTTCCTAACGTTCTTTTGAATAGTAAGTTACCAGTAAGTCGCTTAGGAACTGCCCACTTCATAGGCCCAACTGCTCCAGTTATATCGCATGCATTTCGTAAATTCCTAATGGAACTGCGCTTATGGTCTTATAAATACAAGCGACTCTTGTCAGGTCAAACTCTATTATCTTGCTGCGATTCTGAGAATATGCTTTTACCACACACGTCATACTATAACTTCATTATGACTATTATAATAACGTACGCACATGTGGTTACCACACATTATATAATTGTGTTATACAGAAGTTATTATTTAATGTGAATGCCTTCTGAAATGATAGAACGTATCTAGTGAACACAATTTATCGACGAAAGGATTGGATTAATTATTTATACGACATCATTGACAACATATATCGATACTAAAATCACACCTTTTCATTCGCACAATCCATTTTAGCATTAACATCCAATCTATGTCTAGTTTTTGACCATCATTTGACATGAATGAGAACCGTACATATACGTATATCTACGTCCTTTATTTTCCTTGGTCACTATTAAGCTTGATTTTAATACTTTGTCTTGGAATGAGAACCAAAATATTTCTATCTAACTACTACAGGAATACTGTAGTAGAGAACGCAACACCATACTAAATATACAATGTATTTGACACAAAGAATGTCTTGCAGAACTGCAGTGGCTTTCCCGCGGCTTACGCAAGCTCAAAAGCCTTATCGAGGACCTTGAAGCGAAATGTCCACGTTCGTGCCAGTTTCGGACGCATTAGGCTATGTATCACAGTCGTGAGTTTACTTATCCACGTACCTTCTTATGGGTAGTGGTCTCAAACGCTCACCTACTTAGGATTTGGACAAGCGATCCAGCATCTGTTCGACTTACGCAAGTATCTAAATTAAAGTCAAAGCTACACGTATTCACTTAGAAAATTTGTTATGAGATTTTTATCTAACTACAGTCAATTAGGTTACATAACAAACACATTAATGCTTATAAATAGCATCGCTTAGTATCACTGAATGATGGCAATTCGAATAAATAGAAAGTGTAAATAGATCGTTAAACAAATCTATACAACTATTAGCATTAGATCATTGCAAATAGTTTGAGGTTATATAACATATGCACTAAGCGGTTAACATACAATGACTATAAGTATCGCAAACTATTATCCTAATAGTAATAAATAAATCATGACAAGTCTCGTAGTATTAAATAATGAGGTGGCCATTAATGCACTTACTTTCTTCAGTATAAGTAAATACATATTTTCATTTAATGTCGTTTTACTACGAAACAGAACGAAAATACGCGTTTATATCTATTTACCCATTAAGGTATGTCGGTTGATTCTAATTTTATCTGTTAAGAATAATTCATTTAATAGCAATGGTACTGTATTTTTTATATTAATTTCATACTCGTGCACAAAGTTAATCCACTGTGTATTACTATCAGTGCTTATTATTATATTCACTTCTTAGTGATAATGTATAGTTGAAATAATACGAAAATCGTGACGCTCTACAGTTCGAAGTCTATTAAAGTTCCGCTTGTTGAATTATATCACCTCTCGAATAAAAACTAATGCCTGATCGTAAATCCTAATGGATAACTCTAATGAATTCTATCCAATGATAAATATCATATAAAAGATAGACTAAATTAGTTGATTTAATTTCCATGACGGATAAGCAATAAAATACACTATTAGACATAATTACAAATACATTCCTTAAGTGGTGGACAGAACTTATAGACACTACATCTCATTATATTAAGCATAAATTCTGTCTGGTATAATCTATATTTCTTTCTATAAGACCATAAGTATGGACAAAGGAAGCGAATAACTTTCTTGACCAACTTCTTTAATAAAGCAAACTCTCTTGTCCGATTTATATCAAGCGTTCAATGCCCTCGTAAGCCCTGTTCCCTGTTCGTGGCCAACACATACATTAATTTGCTCTTTTAAAAAGGCGCTTTAATTTATTACAGGAATTCTTGAAAGCACATAAGGATATCATGATTGTCTGTACGTGCCCCGTATACTGTCACGTATTGAGCCTGAGAAATCAAATTAACACCTCCAAGTTTTAACGAATGCGCATATGTGAATGCTTTTGAATAAATCATAGTATCTAGCTAACATATTTTGACCTTTGGTGAATAAATCCAGATTACTTTTATTCGATAACATTTCTAAAATGGAAGTAATGTAGATAAGGTTTTAGCATTACCTACACTCGACTATTAAGCTACATTAGACCAAATTTGCACTCTAATTGGGTTGCTAATGCACCCTAATTCCGAATATAAGCCGTTTTGTGGTCATAAATCATTGAACATATTTCGCTATACAATAATTCATACAACAAAGGCAGTACGACATTGATCGCACAATAGGAAACTAGCAGTGACTGAATTCACCTATAACCCGTTCAGTTGGCGACTTTCGACGCAGACGAGGTCAGCACTAGAGCCGGCCCTCGACTAATATAGAGTAAATAGTTATAGCAAGATAAAAATGATCATTCATTCATTCTATCTTTAAAATATTACAGAAGAATAGTTAAAACCCTAACATCGCAATACTGTGACTTTAATCGTTATATGTTTGTGTAATAATCACTTGTTTTACTCACTCAAAAAAACAGTAAATAACTAAACAGTGAACTTAGTATTTCAAAAATAAGTTCCAAGTTGATTAGTACGGGTATAAATTAATGACTATGTAAGACTAAGCCAGAGTCACTTAATATCTTTTACCCAATTTTGCCTACATGCAATTAACTCATTGCAATGAGTATTTACTCAACAATAGGTAACCGTTCCACCATCCCTATTCCTCTGGGCCACCAATCACCTCGTTTCGGACAGAAGCCGACTCGTGACTTCGGCGACATTAGCTTATCAATCGTTTCTTTCGTCAAACTGATCTGCATACCGCAACACAAATGCCCAAGGCGAACTTTCCATAAACAGATGAATAGCTTTAATTTTCTATGATTTTTTTGCTATATTGTATTTTTGCATATATTTTAATGCACATGGGCAAACTACATTTATACACTATACGACGTTATCTAAGCATTTGCTACTCCCAACCCAATTTTCTCAGTTAAATAAATGAGATATTTCGTAGTAAAAATATATATTTTAATCACATTTCTTTTCTATTTAACCTAAGTAAATGTCATATTCGTAATTATTCTATATTATAGTGTTCCTGTTGTCTTGATAAGTCTTAGGGCAAACGGATATAAGATATAAACATCATTTGCAATGACTGCAATGATAAACATCAACAGCATCTTTACATGCATTTACGTATCAACTAAGAGACGTACATTATAATTAGTCCAGCGAAATACCAACACAAACAAACCGATAGATAACCTACTGAAACACATCTGAGAACAAAGACAGAATTATTGCAATGCTATCGTACTACCTATTTATTAAATGGCAATAGTGCCGCCCACAATCAATAATCATGGGCTATCCATAACTGTAATTGGACTGCAATTTCGACAAACAAGGATTGCAACATATATAAAAGGATAAGTCCTGTGCCTGTTTCGGAGACAATTTAGCATAGAACTGTGTTGGCAAAACCCACAGTGACTCTCAGACAGCCATTACAAACACAGATCTAATCGAATATTATATAAAACCTACTCGTAACAATGTAATAAAAGTATTTTCTTCCAAATATGTTTTATAGCGTGACTATGTCATCAAAAACCGTTATTATGATTTCGGTCATCAATAAATGAATAACCATATAGCACCTTTTATGATTCGTACAATTAAATACAAAAGTTTCACACATATCAAACCTACCTACTTAAAATCGAAAGGTAACTTATCATATTATACTCTGGCTTATTCTCCGTATCTATTCGAAGGTGTTTGCGAGTACATACTCATACGCGGTCACATTTGTTTAACACGAAACCAAAAACTAGATTTCTTACACAGTTCAATGAACCGCGCTAATCGTACCGTGAATAATGAATGAAGGTAGCATATCCCTTTCTATCTCGAGCGTGAACGAAACTAGGTTATTATTAGGCACTTTATAACCGTGTATCCGATACAATATTATGCATAGATCGATCCGCGAATCGAGTACAGCCTGCACTTGTCGAACGGTCCACCGGTTGCTGAGCTTTTCCGCATTGCGAACGCTGCACTGCTAGGGAAGCGTTGACATCGGTGCGACTACAACTAACGTTCTGTTACGTAACTTATTAGTTTTTTAGATATTAGTAAACCAATTTAACTTACTATTAGTTAAAGTTACCCAAAACACAATAACCTGTAACTTTCCGTAAGTAATTGGTGAAGAGTGACGTTAGAAGTACCTATAATTGCTAATGAAGCGAAAGTACTTTGTCAGGATCGTGAAAAATGGGGCTCCGTAACCTCTGCCTACCCCTCTACAGGGAAACGGGCGTGATATGCATTTATGTACATCACAGTAATTGAAAGTTAACCAATCTGAACTTTCCTCCGTGTTTGCCCGTGAAGTAGAACGTAACCATTTTGATGATGACTAAATCATGGTAAGACTTCATATATTAATTTTACTAATGAATTATAGGTACTAGCAAAATGCAAGTATTCAACACCTGCAATATTGTTATCATAACTGTAGTTGTCGTTGTTCGATATGTTTATAATAAAATGAAAACATTGGTAGCATATTTAAATTAAACGTCCCATACATGTAAATACGAACAAATAATAGACTCATTTAAAAACGCGGCTGTTACATTTACGCAGGTGAACACAGCTTTGGAGACAAGCAAGCGAGGAGCGTAGCTGCGTGAATTGTAGGCAGGAGGCAATTGGCGCTATCGAGATCCAAACTCGATAACTTTAGTCTAAAGTACCGAGCGGCACACTAAACACGACTCTTGGGGCACTTACATACATATTTGGCGTAAGATTAAGTTAGGAAATCTAAGTGGAACCTAAAAGGCCTGAGAGAAATGCTACCGAATGTTGGAACAAGACATTCGCGAGTGGGCGGACGTGGGCCGGTGGTAGTTAGTGCTAATGGAATGCCTGTTTCGATACAATAACTGTGTTCAAGGTCCAAAGTCACGTGTAGGTTTGTGATTAATTGAAAAGCTTCTTACGAACTATTGGGGCGAAAGAAGCACAACCTTGAATTAAATAAGCGTCAATTATATAACAATGCATGTAAAAAGACAGCCAAAAAGATAGTAAAAATTTTCACATAAATCGATACAACCTCATACTCGCTATGCTGTGTGAGGTAGACAGATATTTTGGTCGATTGAGGTGCGGCAGTGGCGAATCTATTGTTCACCAGATAGTCAACACCCAACGTGATACGTATTAGTAGATAAATTTCCACTAAACAGATAGTATAACCACATACCATAGTATCTTAACATAACAGTACTTTAAGCCCACTCACGTAGGCAAATTACGAATTCTCACGTCATTCAAAGTCCTTATTGGTCATCGTGTACGTAAGATTATTCAAAATTTAGAAGGTCTGAGTCACCGAGTTCCGAGAATTTAAATCAGTAAACACTTCTGCATAATTGGAAAATTCACGTCACACGAACTCGACAGCTTTTTTATACGTCCTAAGATAAAAGACTTAATTGAAAATTGTTATAAAATGTTATTATTAATGAAAGTTATACAAGGCCTTGTTTAATAAAGGAAAAACCAAAACATTTCTTAACAATGAAATAGTAACTCATCCTTTAGTCGTACTATGTCAAAATAAAGAATTGACATGTCACAAACAGACAATCCTTTATCAATTTCTTAAAATGATTCAGATTCAATCTAATTATTCGAAACAGATAACTAAACCTTTAACTATTTGCAACCTGTCACTAATGTCATATAACAACACAACTCCAATATCCATGCAAAAAAATGCCTTTGGAGTTATCGTCTCCAAGGTTTTCATCCGAAATGGATTAGAGGACTTGCATGTATGTAAATGTATGTGCGAATTTCAAGTCAAAGTATGTATGAAAACGTTCACATAAACAGCTAACACATTCTGAGGAAAACCCACACGTTTCCTGCGCTTGGGACGCGGTTGGACTAGCTGATGTGAAGCACTCGAAATTACATTTTGACCAAAAAAGGTCATCGGGTGAGCCATTAAGTTTTAGAGTCATCACGGGCGCCACTGGGCTTGTGTGGGCGTCAACAAACCGATCTGACATCACGCTACTGTTTTGCGAGAACTAAGCAAAAACTGAGATTAGTGTGACTAAGGTACGTTACATAAAAAAAGTGACATGTTGAATCGAAGCTTGAAGAAAATTATGGTAAGAGGCTTATACGTATTGTAAGAGGTCATTAAGGATTTTGGAACCATAACGAAGGATTCACGACCATTTACACTTTCAGGGAAGACAAAGCATTGCCGTATTTAGGATGATCTTTGCTCACTCGCTCAAAGCCACCGTTTTACCAGTTAGCAAGCAACTAAAATGATACATTATTCACTCTTGACATTTCAAAATAAATGCAAAGATTTTATGTGTTGAATTTGAATATACATAAAAAACAAATCTATAAACCACAATAGAGCGGAAATATTATTGTAAACACACAAATATTCCGAACGAAAATGTAGGTGGAAAACGTTGACCTCAAGGCACAACAATAGTCGTAAATATTATTTGGTCATCTACGACATTCTTGTGAACAATCACAATAAATTGTGATCATGAAATTCCAACCTCTAGGAAATCGATTGAAATCGTATTGATTCTGATCCAGTTTGATCCAGTTAAGTTAATTACGTGTCAAATATATAAAATATTCATTCAACCTCTACCAACAGGGAAGTGACCATGAAGTTTTTACAGATTCTCGCTTTACAAACTCCTTACTTTAACATAAGATCCTAAATGATATTTTAGATGCCAATCAACGGGGCGTGACAAAAATAAATAGCTGTTAAGCCCTCATTTTATTCTAGAACGAATAAATTATGCCATTATAACTGGTAAAGATAGCTACAATATGTACTGATTTTTTAAATCGAACGAATAAGTATCGTCATCGCTAAATAAATCCATAAGAGACCACTAATTAGCAGCTTAAAGTGTCATCACGATCTTTTTGGAATGAGAACAAAAAATCTATCCGACATTGAATAAAATAAATACTCCACAAATGCCATATAAGCCTTCAATGGAATGAAAATAAAACCAAATATCGGCGGTAAGGTCGGGCGGCGACCCGGATGCGCAAGTGCTGTGCTCATGCCCACTGATCCAAAATCATGACAATATCTGTATGAAGGCAATATGGATCAAGCCGAGGAAAAAGCTGAATTGTCGGATTAGCGTCTCAGCCTAACGAGACATGTAAAGAGATAAGCGCATTATTAATGTTGTTATTCGGTATTAACATTATAAAGAATGCATAATTGTGTATGTTATTCTAACAGGTATTATGTATCGACGTACCTACGTTTTCAATAAGAGAACAATAGAACTATAACAAATGATAGTAAAAATCTATTTTACATATAAACTAGCCGCCATTAGCGTACTATTTAAATAATATTCGCAGAAAAATCAACCCGGATGAGATTGTGAACATGGAAAGAAATAAATGGTAATAAACGCAGCTACAGCACACAAAACAATGTGAATAATAGGTCGTTAAAATGATTAATCACAATCACATAACCATTTGTTGACAGCCACACGTTTATAAACGTAACGTGGTGTAAGGCAATGAGTGCAAAAACTAAACCATAATATCCTTGAATACCGATGTAAAAAATTCGTGAGAACTGCTGATTTTATCACTTTAACTTTACCAACAAATCAGATTGGTTCACTAAGTTAAACTTATTCGAAACCACTTCTAAAAAAGGTGCACTCTATTATCGGCTAGGCTACTACGATACGCATCAGACAGACTGATTTTATTCGAATCATATACAATTTATTAGCTATATATTTCCAAATAAAAGTGAAGTACATTTTCATAATAGCGTATATCCATAGCGTAAGTATGAGTATGTGTAGCTTTTTCAACGTTTGTTACCAATTCTGTAGCTTGGAGTGATTATATATAAATCATTTTTTTATGAGACACCATCGTGCAAGCAATTCGATAAGGGCAAGCATTATTATCTACTAAAAGGAAATGACAGCTTGCATATTCAATCTTAAACTCAAATATGCCAAGTAAAATTACGAATTTAGAACCCGAAATATCAAACTCTTCAATATATCAGTAACTTGCGCACTCATACAGTACTTTAAACACATACATATACTCCTGACCGATGACTTCATTTTGCGTTTTATGTTTAAATGATTTATTAACAATATTTTGTAAATATTGAGCAATTACACATGACTAACATTTAAATGATTTAATCCACAATTGTTATTTGCATCACACGTGGGCGGACAGCTAAGACCCCATCGTTTAGGTACTCCCAATGCCTAATAAGGAGCCCTATGTGTTTATTTGTATGCACAAAGAGTTATCATGATTCATTTCTCTGATTAGATTTATTTACGTCAAACGCTTAAACAATGGAGATGAGTATGAGTTTTATTTAATCGTAAACAAAATACCTGGTGAAAGAAAAGATTAAATATTCAACATTTTTCTATAATAACAATACATTGAATCAAGTATCGATTTTAACATATTTATAGAGGCTCAAAAAGCTGAAGTAAATTTAGATTTATTAAAACTGAAATCTATTATTAATCTCTTTTATCATTTTACTGCTAGTAAAACAAAGAGATATTAAATCTATCTATGAATCTGAGTCTATTAATCCACCATTCGTGTTTGAGGAGCTCATGCAAAACTGCGCAGATCAGACCACATACCAATTTCAAGACGAACCTGTTTCAAGGTTACCCATTTTTACAATTAACCAAGAGAAAAAAACATGAAACAGGATATGCAGTGACGTTTCCAAGACGTTGGTTTTTACAAAGGGCAGGATCGACCGTGCCATACATTATTTATCAGGCGCATGTTTATCGTACTACAACAACGGGCGTGAAACAATTAATCCAGCGTTATATGGCTTTGTGCCATCACGAACTTGTCGCATATAAGTGACTATTATTAAGAATAAACCAAGGAATATATATTGAATGAATAGCCAATATAGTTATTAACTAAACGTCTAGTCCACCTAAATTATTATTATCTATTTCAAATTGTCTAAAAGATACTTAAAACTTGTTATCACGCGACAAGAATTCGATAAAGTTAAAGTCATTGGTCAATCCTATATAGACTGTTTAATTTTATGTTCTAGCCAAGCCATGAGTTTCGCAAGATAAGTTCGTAATTTGAATGCACAAAATAGTAGATTGCCTTAAGGTCTCTATCTGTCAATCTGAAATACTTATCAATCGAATTAATGCATCATAAAAGATCACATTCTTAGTACAACTGAAATGAATTATATGCATTCAGAGTATAATTATTTTATTTGATTATCCAGAACGATATCATGATTAGATTATAATAGGGTAGGTACGGATCTACATTAAGCTTTAATGTATGCACAGATTAATCTAGTAAGTTTTAATGACACAACTTAAATATATTATATGACTCCATATTGTACATTTTTATAGTCAAGATAACACGTGTCAAATGTAATAAGGATGTAGTTAACTAAGGAGATCGAGCCATTAAACGACGCGATTCTATAAAATTAATGAAACGAGATAGATGTAATCTTTAACGGGGAAATATGGAACATTTAAAATAGCCTTGCTTAAATACCAACTGAGTAATACATTGATAAATTCTAGAAAACAAAATCATTTTTTTTAAAATGTCGAACATAATTTATCCTTACAGATTTTTTCCATTATTGATAAATACTTCATCCAAGACTCACGCCAGTTTTGTTAAGGAAACTATTCTTTAATATTGTTTCATTGCTATTAACATAACTAAAAAGAAAAAAATAATAACCATCATCAGATAGGTAGGATAGGTATAACTTACAAATTTGCCGACTAATAATGATGCTTAATTTTTACAATTTTGTTTTGATCAACAACAAAAAATATTTCGTGTTAATTTTAATTGGCAAAGAATTGTTTTTGTGCCAAAACTAATACGATTTCCTAATCTGAAATCTTCAATGATTGTTTGACAGGTTTTAAATTAAATTAGTTATTTTTTTCAAGTACATAGTTCCTTTAAATTGATAGCTGCCAATAAGTTTATAAGTTTCGTGTAGGATGCATTCATGTACCTTTTGTTTATATATACAATCATATTATATTTAGAGTTAATATAATGCACCATTATCATGAAATCGATAAGAATAATATTTCGTATCAATGAAAATATACTCCAAAAATAAATAAACGAATAAGCCTATTTAAATAAAAATATTAAAAAGACACTGTAATCTCAACCCAATGGTCCAAACCAACCCAAAGTCATAAAATCTAAATTCAAAACTTGATATAACTGCAAACAAAAGGTTGCATCGATTTATAAATATAAGCCTTAAATGGTGATACTAAAAGCAAATTCAAATATCCGCACACCTGAGTATGACTAACATGAAATTAAACTGTCCTTGAGCAGGATATACATGATGGCGTGTATGCAAAATTACTCAACACATTATTAATGGGAAAACGTCGCACTTTTATTATAAATTTAACGTTTAAGAAAAACCTCAGCACGTTTTAAATATGGCGGAACGATATCCGGGAAATCACTGCATTATGTAACGACAGATATTAATACGTTTACATATGCATAGGTATTGCATTTGTCCTCACATCCTGTTAGGTACATTGTTTAGATAAAACGTAAGACTTTTTATAATATTTAATGCACTTGAACATAACATGTTGAAAATATTTTGTACAAGCACAATCATTACTCAGTCAGTGGCGCAACATAACTCATTAGCAATCTTAGAAGCATTTTACTGCATACATTTCTAGCCGATAATATATGTAATTATAACGAACATAAGTATCTCGTTAGTGTCAGGTATGTAAAAACTGAATGACACGCGGGCGGGGTCTGAAATTAGATTGGAGTGGCCATTGGCTATCTAAAGAATTCGGCTTATAAATTCGAACAGGCCAAGCGGCCAGGTGTTCCAAACTACGGTCACGAGTTGGCCCCTTTATCACACAGTTTTTGCTCGCTGTTTAAGATACTTTACAGGCCTTTCATTAATAATAATGTCTTACTGCTTCGATTGACATAGATTACACATATTAGCTCCTGAAATGTAGAGTAACCTCGCCTACGAAAAACGGTGTAGATCTTTGGTGTTTTTGTTATACTATACATATACATACATTTCATCACATATTCATGATCCCAACAAACAACACCTCGGACTCGAGTGGACAAAAACTCGGAGACATGAAAACATCCTTTTGATCATTTATTAGCCTGAATATTAGGGGTTTGAAGTTATATCGACTATTGGTGACAGGTTGCTAGTCCATCATCCAATAGATTCCATTTACCCCTAGTTTCTTAGTAGCCTCTTACGACATGCCAAGAAGATCGGCAGCAAGTTAGCATTCTTTTTTTTACGTTACAGACTAGCATGGGACTATATTAATGCAATATAAACCTATATCCAGTACATTTCTACTGGGATCAGTAGTGACTATTGATCGCCACCGTGACAGATCCTAACAAATCTCTCTCGCACCACTCACATCCATTAATGCAATACATGTCATATAAATTAAGTCCTAACTGTTTGCGGTAAGAAAGTTTGGTGGGCATGCATAATAATGCAAAGTGTCAAACGTGCTTGGAAAGATTATTTTGTAAACTTTTTCCAAAGTAACTGTAAGTTTCGTGAATTCGCAAACATTTAAAACGTTGCATTGAATTCTGAATAACTTCTATAAAAGGATGAGAAACTTGATACTCTCGTAGGGCCACAAATCTCCAATCATCAGAACATGCATTTCAATCAATAATATTAAATATATTCAATTTCTAAACAGGAATATAAACGACTAGAGAGCTTCTGCATCGCAAAATTAAAATGTAATCTACGAAACGGATGCGGTTACTTAGGTTATTTTTTCATCATTCATCATCATCGGTGATAGAAGTACATACAATACAAGACATACACATTTATTTAGCAAAGTCTTAAACAAATACAAACTGCAAAGCGTTCCTTGTTAGTCGAATCAATTCAGCGAGTTGAAAGTACAGTTTCAATAATACGCGTCGAGTACGTGATCGGCTTCTAATTGAGATGTTGCGAGCAATTGATGATGCGATAAAGAACGTCTTTTATGCGCTTAATGAGAACCTACGAAGCGCAGTTTACGCAAATAATCATGTTTATCCATTCCGTTTGAGTTTATGATTAGTTTGTTAACTTAATGGTGCACGCTTCAACAGATGGTAATCCTTGAAGCTTAATCTAATTTTAACAAGACGCGATTGCAAATAATAAAATGGGATTGCGAATATTATAGGCCAGACCACAAGCAATACATGAAACATCACAGTGCGAAATTATATAGAAAAGGAATAACAAATCTGAACGATAAATAATAATTGCTTTCATTTATTACTAACCAAAGGAAAAACTGTATATAATTATTTAGACCATGGATGCCGATGAAAATAAATTGTTTCGCTATTTCTTGGAATTAAGGTACCGTAATATATTCATACTCAGTTTAAAAGTTATTATCGATGTGTATGTATTTGGAACAACATCTCCGTTTTTTTAAAGGAGCTGTCAAACTGGCGCCCATCTTGTTAATAATTAATCTTTTAAATTACACTATAAGAAATGACCGTAAAAAAGATAACTGAAAAACGGTAAACAAATAACGTTGAGGTTCAAAGGTCTAATCATTTTACCATCAACAAGGTTGTAATAAACATCAACAAAACAAAACTACTTTCCAAGACTACAGGTGGTCTTCTCTTATTTTAAGAGTTTTTACACGTTTTGATTTGCACGCCTTTTGATTAATTGTAAGGAGAAATTATGTAGGAAGGTTTTCTTTTATAGTAATTACATTATATTCTATCGAAACTGATACAATAAATCTATTGTAACTCGGCATCTTACGAAGTGCTTGATGAAGCAGCCGAATGTTACATGCAAAGTAAGATTAATGAAAATCAGAAAGTGGTTATCATAATAAGCCGGGCAATTAAAAGATCGTTTTGATGTGAGAAAGTGGATCAACAATGTTGACAGAACAACTATTAGTTACATTTAGACTCTGCTTGTTTAAAAGTTGCATAAACCTTATGAAGTACTCTACATATGATTCATTCGGAATGATACGAAGATAAAACAAACAGGGTTAAGATAGGATCAGTAATTTGTTTTAACTAATGAAGTGAGATAGATTCTATGCGAGATGATGACACAACACCAGGAGATAAGCAACTCTGTTAAAACAATGATGAAAGATTTCATATACACGTGTTCCAAAGACATCTCGTAAAGTATTCGTGTTAACCGCGATACTTATTCCAAATATCGTTCAGAGGTTGTTTTGTAAGACTGTTTTACTACTAAGTAGAATTCTTGTTATTGTATAGGAGTCTATTCACTACGTTGTTCAAATTTCGATTTGGATCTAATAGAAATATTAATTTGTAATATTAGGTTTCGTATGTGTATCTAGGTATTACAGATCATGTCAGCACTAACATTCTTTTACGTCTGACGTTTAAAAGACTACGGAAAACGGCACTCCGCTTAACATGAACCAGGCATACCGCCATTAACTGGTATCCAAGAAAAGAGTTTCACTTTCATTTCCACCACATTTGAAACTCATCTAGGCGAACGAACGTGCAAAATCGTAAATTGCTCTCCGCACATTTAACTCGTAATATCAGAGACCATCATCACTCCTCAGTGCTTCTTGTAATCTGCAGCACGATTCTGGAAGGCACTTATAAATCTTTGGGTCATTACCAATGTTATAAGTATGTGATAAAGTTATTACGCAGAAACCTGGACTAAATCATATAAATAAAAACTTCCCATGTTTCCTACCCGATATCTGAGGCATGAATTTTAACATTCATAACAACAACATACATACGCATTAAACGTAGCAGTAAGGGTACGACAAATATTGACGTAAAGTATAAAATATTAATCATCATTAAATGTAGATAATTTACGTAATTTTCATAACGTCGGTACAATGCTGTTAATTTGATATTACGAAGTTCATATATTATCGGTAAAGAAAATTAAAATCGCTAAAGAAATATTTCCTGCATATCTGAAATTCAAACACGTAACTTTCTCAACATGCGTTGATTGCCGAATAATACAATTAATTTCGCACTGAACAAGTAAGTTAGCCATTTAATAGAATGAATATTATCATGGCTGTAATTTTTTTAGAGTAAACGACGTACGTATGACAGGGACCACGAAGAACTTATAATTAAGTGTCCTTACGGTATTTTTCCTTATACCTTAACAATCTTGTCTCAAAAAGTTTCTTTAATGTGAAATAACTTCCATGATGGTTTAATGAATTACAAAAGAACTTCATTAAATACCTCACGACGAATTTAGCACAAAAAGAAGTATACGAGCACAATCTTTTAATTAAGCAATGGCTGTTTCTCGATAAAACGTTGCAAAATGTTCTAAGAAAACACGCAATTGTTTATTTCTTACGAACAAAATTACTTATTGCATTGCACAAAGCAATGAAAACTAAACATATTGGCTAGGAAATAACACCATTGATTACAGTTTTATTCAACACACTACGTATAGTAATTCATTCTTTCTTTTAATATAGCTTACGTGTTTTTATAAACAAGTGATTATTAAATATTTTCCATATCAATAGATTCATTACATAAATCTTTTTAAATTTGTGTTCATTACCTGGATACTTTATTTTTTATACATCATCATTCATCATTGAGTCAATATATAGATAACAAATAATTATCTCTAACCCTAATTGCATACCATTCCTCAAAGATTTTATTGTCATGACCTAGCACAACACGCAATAGCTTGTATTCAGGTATCTATTGAACATAATTGAGGAAAAATCTAGAAGAACATTATATAGTATTCAGTTCAATAGATATGCGCAGTTATATGACGTATCATTTACCGGTACAAGTTGTTAGTAAAAGTGTGCCTTGCTGTAATACATAACACAAAAAATACTTCTCAATTTAACGATCTTTATTATCTGTAAGGCATATTTGCTTTAGCTCTACTCGTCAACTTGACCCTATCAATCTAGTAAATAACTAAATGTTGTCTGAAGTTAAATTTAGGACTGATAAAATAAATTGCTTACCAAACACCATATATAACGTGGTAATATCTAAAACCACAACGAACATTATTACCTTTCAACTAAATAGATATATCTCGACATTCAATGCATGTGCTGTTACTGCTGTACTTATATTGATATAAGTATTTTATTTTTTTCCGTATTATAAGTATTTTATTTTTTGAAAACGAATAACTGATTTGTTCGTTATCAGCTCTATAACGACTTACAAAACGTTCAATAACTCTTAAACTATGAATTAAAAAACCACACAGATAATATCGAGCTTCATGAAAATCATCGCAAATTATTAACTATGAAAAACTTTATTGTAATGATTTTTGCGCCTGTGTTTCTAGTATAGTAGAGCTTGAAATGGTACTAATAAAAACTTGTATACGTAGCTACAATGAACTTATTAGCAATGACGTATCGTGTGAAACACTGAGTGGCTTTATACTTCTCTACGATCTCATTGTATGCAAAATTGTTTACTTCTTTGTTACAGTCCGAGTATTTATAATTACTATTATTTGAATGGCTATTCTTTTTATATTATTGTTATGTAATGTACTATTAGATGCAAAATGAATACTTAATAAAATAAACAACAAATAAAGATATAAAAACATTGGTTTTTACTTTAACTATACGATTAGCTAATTTGGTAAGTATCATTTGTAATGCTACGTAAAACGCTTAATAACCCTTTTAGTTTCCATAAAAAGATGCTTCAATCTTATACATATCTCGAGCATCACAAATATAAATTATACTCGTATTAAGATCATAATGCGATATGTCAGGAAAAATAACAATGATAAAACTTTATGGTAATACTGTTGCAAACAAAAACTTGCATTAATCAAAAGCTTAATCTTGTATTCTAAATTTATTAAATGGAAACATATTGTTAGATTATGCAAGCAAACTAGTTACAAGTCACTATTCCTTCGTATAAAATCGTGTGCATATTTTAACAAGGCAAAAAATCCAACCGCCATTTTATGTAACAATCATCTCACATTTGCATATCATTAACCTGACAACAAGGATGTCAGTTGGAAAACTCTATTGACACGTCTATTCATATAATTGAGTAAATGAGCAATAATTTACGGTTGAACCTTTTATGTCCGGGAGTTCTGAAGCAAAGCAACTCTATGCAAATCACTTTTAAATTAGTTCCTTTACGTACTACAACAATAACCGTAATTACAACGGTAATAATTCTAAGTGGAACCTTAGGTTCGAGATTGGAGATAAAGAACTTAAAGCTTTTAAAATAATACGAAAGCCACGGTCGTAGTACGAGTAGATCAACTTTTACTTCAGTGAGCGATCAAGAACCGCTAATCTTAAAATGATTGACGTAGAAAACAATAATCTATAATAAGCTATCACAATCAAGTAGACTAATCGAGGGTTACGTCACCATATCACCTGAGCCTTTGTTCGTGTTATTGATCTCAAGCGCAAGCTGTCGTTTCATTATGATATAATAACATACTAAACGAGTTAACAGTAGGCTTAGTATTAAACAATTCCATATAGACGTTTTATTAACATAACTGTCACATCACAGATTATTTATAGATGTTTGAGATTGAGTGCCTCCAGCATCTCATGTAACAACGTCAAAAAGAAAGCATAGTAATTGGCTTACGTAACTGGTAAGCAGCAATAAAACGTAGATGCGACGCTTTCGAAAAGTTCTTAAGAGATGCGTTATCAAAACGTCTGGAATAATCAACATTAGACTCGTATAATCAGACCAGACACAATAATACAGCGTGTGAAGCTCCATGCGAATAGAAACTCTGCTGACACAACTTTTACTTGAACATCAAAATATTTGTTACCAACGGCAAGTAAACAACATTTATAATAAGTAGGTACATGTTGTGAATCTCTCACGCTATTACATAAGGCCATTTCTTTAGACAATTTCCGAGGATCGTGTGTTTGACAAACCTAATGGTACCTATCGTAGGTAATTACTTTTTCTAGCCATGTGCCGCTATTTATGTGCAATTATTTGCATATATTGAAAGTCAACGAGGAACAGTGCCATAGACTCACTAGGAAAAGGTTTACAATCGCAACCTTGATCAATCCAGATTAAATAGATTATCTCTATAAGAGTAACACTTGCCTGTTTACATACTAGTTTCTTTATCTTACTCTATCTACGTTAAATTCAAACACTGAGGGCTGTGTATTAATCTACTACTAAGTAATATATAGAACAATCTAAATACTCCATATCTATAATGACTACGATACTCTCACACTGGTTTAATATAGTGCATATAAGAGGCTTTGATATACAATATAAAAGTTAACTAGCAGTTCATAAAGTTGCATTAGCAAAGCACCGCAACTTATACCTTTAGTTGCACATTTCGCAAGTATCAAAAGACTAACATAATTTAATTTAGCTGACAGGAGAATGCTGAATGAGAATATCAATTATACTGACTAATATCCTGTTTACTCGATATACTAGGGACACAGCACACTGTAACTCCGATAGACATAAAGAAATATAAACATAATGTCCTTTAGTTTCTTATAAATCAAAGCATAAATCTCGTGTTTTCTTATGTTGGTAATTTGTAATATTGTACAATAAGTTGATTAAAAAATTCAGATTTTCTCTGTTCTAGAAAAAGTTATTATTTACAATCTGTTCTAATGTTTTATGATCTAAGGGTTCATTCGCGATTCGGCTTAACATTCCTGAATAGGAAGTGTGGAACTAAATCATTTGAGATAATATGCAGGTAGCTTTGTAACTTAACTCTTAAATAGACTAGAGTATAGAAATGAGACTTGTATCGACGTTGCATCGAACAACAAAGGAAAGCGACAGTTTCCAGCATTAGATATGTATGAGGTCCATGTACATTTAATTGGTTCGACCATTTTAAATCACGCTGTCGTGGTAGACGGACATTGCAAAAGTTCGTTAACGTCAGAGCAAATCCGCTCTAAACTTGCTCAAGGGACACTGACTTTCTACAGGTGCATTTCAACTATTTCACATGGCGCCCGGTGAAATACGACTCCGACGGATTAAGATCATACTTCATGCAGATTTTCTAGGCTAGCTTAATCCTAATATGAACATGCATTAAGGGCAATTATAGAATAGAAAGATAATGAGCGATAATAAGCGAGAAAGCGTATTTATTATTATGTATGTGTAGGGAATGTAAAATATGATATTTTGATCATTTAACACCCTCAATTATTGAGTACCAAGATTACATAGGAAACAACTCCCTTGTAAAATGTAGACAACAGTGCACACTGTTGTAAGTAATGATGATGACAGACTACGATTCTTATCTCGATAGCTACCCACATTATAACTGCAATTTGTGATACAAATCTCTAATACGATATGGCTGTATCGTATTTGCTGTACTGTCTAACCTTTAACGAGTTACTTTGCCGAATTATTTCGGTTTCCATTGTGTTTTGAGGCGAAAAAACATTACCTTCCGAAAACAATTATCCTTGTCTTTAACGTTCAATTAAAAAAGTGTGTAATGCAACCTTAATTGAATAGTCGTGTAGGCACTGGAAAACGGGCGTACGTTGTGCAAGCGGCAATAAGCAAACCAAATGCCTTTCGAGGGCGATATAAACAAAAGATAGTGCGGCGCACGCGCGGCTCAGCTACGCCAATCGATTAACGATCTCTGCAATCCGCAACAACTTTTTTATAAAAACAACCGCTTTACAAATTATAACACATATTTCTAATTGTGCCGAGCAATTGGAACGTGATTCGTTTATGAACAAAAGATACTATTTTGTAAAGAAATCTGTGAAGCAATTTTCGAAACTCATGCTTGTAATGTTCGATAAAATGGTTAGTCATCGTCGTATATTGTGAACATGTAATGGTATCTCTTTAAGTTGCAAATTTCACATTGTAAACGCTAAAACACTTAACACAGATACACTTAGAAAAGTAATCACGGTTATCAATAATTCTCGATCCAATAACATGACTAGAAACATAAGCAATGTTTTTCACTACCGACAGATTTAGTCATTACAAGATACTTTTGAATGTCGCAATTAAATATAAAATACACTACGCAGCGAACAATTAATTCCACAAATCAATATCCACGCACACCCACATAAGTCTAAGATCATGACTAAGTGAATTAATTACAAAAATAATGACCTCGTCTCTTACTTTTAAGGATTTAGACAATGCTATAATTAGTCACGACTACGTACTGCATACGGTAAAATGTGTCACTAACAAGTGACATTTATACAACTACATGCAAATAAATACATGTATTCACGCCCCTAAGTCACAGTCACACAGTCAAGTACAGTATTGGCTCAAACTTTCAAAAAGAATGTCAACATTGCGCACTGTATAGGTTTTTCACAATCCTGCTTGTTGTCTTTATAAATTCTTTCAAAACCCTTTTTAAATCAATTCAATAGTTCCGACTTCTCAGTGTGATTAAGCCGGACCTGGCATTGGACGGAACTATACGACCACCCATAACCACCATATTAACATTAAAAACACGACTCCATAGGCTTTTCCCAAGCCCATTCAACAATTCTATAACAAGCTACTCCTATTAAAGTCGTGCGTTGACTCATATCATGCATGGTCATACATATGTGGAAAATGATAGTATTTACGACCATTGGTATTCCCTCAACTTATTAGCATGCAACTTGTGTCCGTCTTTGATCAATATTGTACGTACTATGTCTACAACACCCGTGAACGTGTCAATGATGCGAGACATAATTACTACGAATCTATAAATAGGCATATAGTCATATCGTAATTGCTATTACTCGTAAAATATACATACATATTACGTCCTTCAATCCCTTTCGAGGTGGACAGAATCTTTAGGACCCTTTTTCGCATATATCGGGGTTGTGATGTTATATTGAACATCGGTGATAGGATGCTAGCCCATCGCCCAATGCTCCCTTAGTCCTCCTACTACATGCCGGGAAGAACTGCAGGTAGTCAGCATTCCTTTTACGTCCCAGACTAGCACGGGATAATATGTAACGTCAACATTAATATTATTATCTAATACCAATGATTACATATGAACAATAATGAGCGAATATTAACTATGTTATGTAACGTAATTGAAGCCGACAGGTGGAACCGAAAATATACTGACCAAACTCCGTGAAATTGCTCGTATTATGATTTATTTTTAGTACGTACTCAAGCACTTTATGAAATATAAGGTAAAATAAATCTTTCAACATGACGGATGAAATAAATCTACTATTGCAAAAATATCTAGTTCTATACTATATACTTCTGTACTATACTCTATACTATATTTCGAGTATAATATACAGCAAATGGAACATGTCGCGTAGCTACATTAATGATCAATGAAATGCACAGGAAGGCGATCACCGTATACGGCAATTATAGATTTCCTGTGGATAAAAGCCATTACAGAAGCCACTCAAAATGCGAACATTACTTTGCCACTCTTTGATATCGATACAGAAATAAATGCAATGAGTTATTTTATTTCGTATCGTTTTACGAATGTAATTTCTCTGACATTCTCTCGGTTTAGATATCTCGATATGGGCTTTGTCCAAAAAGTGCTGTCGTTTAAATATCATTCAAGTCTCTACATATTCAATTTATTAAATATATTAAATATGTATGTTTTTCAGCAATCTCACATAAGATATAGTATGTATGTCACATCTTTATATAAGATGCAAGGGGTATTATAACCTTCAACGATGCTTATTTCTTTGCCGACCGTCATCGTTGGTTAGAGTCGGTAATAATAGTAAAATTACCCGATTATGACACATCCTGCCACGATCGCCGATTAGGAAAAGGTTCCAACCATTGAGGTCGGCCATTGCAAACTCGAGAAGGGAGCAAGATTTATTACCAGCTACTTTTGAGTAACAGACTCCATTATTTTGCCGACTTGCAGTTGAAAACAATTACCTATTCTATTTTCTTGATATTTGTATCATGAAATCATAATCAGATGTACAAATGACTTTTATGACAGACATAATAATATCAGTTAATTTGCAGCGAAGAATGAAAATTATTTAAAAAAATACGAAAACTTTACAGTGCGTAATATACTTTTTCTTATCATATCTATACTATCTAATTTTTTACACACCTATTAGTAATTCAATCTGTGATCCACTCTCTTAACAAATACTAAAAAGGATAAAATGAACAAAATTACAGATCATTATTAAAACTATAGTTATATTTCAACCTTTTAATGCAATTACCATTGTAATCGGAAAGTTTACTAAGCTCTATTAATCCTGCTTATCTTTATCAGTGACAGTACGAGCTTGTCAAAGTGGAGGTTAAATTGGTTGGCACACAGTATGAATATTCATAACTTTTTGTATACTTGCACTACTACTAATACTACCCTCATATTTCTTAGTAATAATTATTTTAGCCGGTAGGTACTATTAGCTTATATTATTTTATCTAACAGTCGACAAACAACAACGAATAAAATTATAAAATCCCCAACCTGATTTATAATTAATTATTCATTATATCTATAGTAGATATAATGAATAATAAAAATCCACATAAACAAAATAGATATGATTGCATTTTTATTGGAGATTAATGACGGATGATGGATGTTTTTTCCCCATATTTAAAGACGCAATAAAATATTGTTTATGTCCATCAACGAATTTTATTCGATAAAGCAACGATATAATGAGCGACATAAACATTTAAGGACATAAAATAATATTTATTAATTAAAAACAAGCTAACTTAATTGGGATCCGTTTCAAAATATACATTAAAAATAAGTCTATTTTTTTTGGAAAAAACGCTGCAAAACAAAAGTCAGGTAGCTGACTTATAAGATATTCATATTACAATAAATAAACAATATATTCAACAAATAAATGCCATTATGCTAACACCATTGTGGTAATAAAGCAAGACTCCTAATTATGCCTTTGAAGGACATACAAGTTATTATATTTTTTGTCCGAGGAGACATACCAATTAGGATTATAAAGGAACATGCGGATTATGCATACAACTATATTTAAAATTAATTAAAGGTGACATGTCACGCACCATCTAATGTACAACAATACAAAATTTTTTTTAATTATTTAGAATATAATTAATGAATGCAATTGTTAAACTAAAATAAATCTCTCTAACCGTATACAGAGAGATATTTTAAGATAACGACCACCTAACCAAGTAATTGCTATCCAATAAGAGCACATTATAGCAAATAGCAGAGCGTACCGAGCGTGCACCGTAGGTCAGGCAATTCTAATAGACTCGTCCGCGTTCAACGGACCGCGAATGTAGGACGCATCGAGATGAGCCGTGAACTTGACCGGAGGCTCTATACTCGAGCCATACCAGTCTTAGAGTTACTGACCATGCCGCTAAGTTCATATAACGTACTTGAGACTAGTTCGGTAATATACGAGTTGATGTTTATT